>PVLC010009871.1:0-52402 GCA_004027655.1 Graphiurus murinus
CACTGGAAAAAGGATAGCCTCTTTAACAAATGGTGTTGGCAAAACTGGTTAACCATATGCAGGAAACTGGAAATAAACCCCACTTTCTCACCCTGCACAAGAGTCAACTCAAGGTGGATCAAGGACCTGGAAATCAGACCAGAGACCTTGCAGCTACTTGAAGAGGGCATAGGACCAACACTTGAACACATAGGCACAGATGCGATATTTTAAAATAAATACCTTAGTTTATTATAACAACCTACTTTTCATTCATGATATTGGTCTTCTACTCCCCAGTTATTTTTTAATGTATTGTGTGATGATAAACACTATCACTCAGGTCATTAGCTGCGATTCAATACAAGGCTTGATGAGAGGGATGAAAAAGAAAATATGACAGTGTAACTGTTAAAATGCTTCAGTTTATTAAGATAATAATGGGGAGGGGGCCCAGAATGTTACCTAATAAAAGTAAAATTCTCCCAGATTATGTTACAAGAACCAAAGGCTACTTTATGCTAAGCTACAAAGCTGCCTCCATGGACCACTGATTTGAGAAACAGATGGGAATCTAAATTTGTCCTTGGTTTTAAGTGCCTAATTTATCAGATTAGGTCTTTCCTTAAATCACACCAAACAAGACAATTGTTTACTTTTTATATTTAATGGTTAATTTCTTTTGGTGTTCTCCTTTCTTTATTGCTTCATTTCTTCCTTCTCCTCTGTTCCTTCTAAGCAAATGTTCCCTTTGATGGGCTCAGTATTTTATTCTGTAGCTGAAATGGCAGTAGTTTTCTGCCAAAACTTTAGTCAGTGGGCACCATTGTGGACTTAAGTAGCTCTAACTCCAAGACTAATTATGAATGCAGTCAGTCATCAGTTTCATTCCTCCCAGAATTGCCAGTCTCCATTCTCATCAAGGTCCAAATCTTCCTGAATGAAGGAACCCTTCTTTTGATGCCAGTATAGATCTATGGTGCAGCCTCTCCTATTTAGACTACTGTTGTCATATAGAAATATAATGCAAGCCACACTGGAAATTCAAAATTTTCTACTTGTCACATTGAAAAATTAAAAGAAACAGATACAATTAATATAAGTATACAGTTTATTTGCCCCAATATATACAAAATTTTATTTCAGTAGGTAATCAATATAAGAATTTTAAAGTATATCTTCAATATCCATTGCATGATTTTTACTTATAGAAATCTCAGTTCATACTAGCCACATTTCAAGTGCTTAATAGCTGCATGTGGCTTGAGGAACATTCTGTTTTATAGAATGAGTCAAGAAGCTTGTAATATTCTGAGAGAAGGATGTTCATATGAATTTAGCAAGTATATACCAACCTATATTTTAACTTATCTTACAGAAAAATACAGTATGAATTATATGTGTCCATATTTATAGAAATAAGTCCCTCAAGTGTATAGAAACATATTTACTAAGAGAAAAAACAAATGAATAAAAATTCAAAGTGTCAGTTATTAATATATATGTATATATATACATATGTATCTTGTATAAAATAACAAAAGAAAACTTTGTTATGATCAATGTAATGTTATAAGTGTTATGTATGATCGAGTGGACACTTGCTAATTATTGATGAATTGCAAATTAAACATTTTTAAGTTAATTGCTACAAGATAACATGTACTTCTATTTTTTTAAATCCTCCCTAACCTTAAATCTTTATTCTCTACTTCTTTTCTTGCTAACCTTTCTGCCATGATTATCATCATTATTTTTATTTTTCTCAAACAGCAGTGTGTGCCCAGAAGATAAGAAAGACAAATTTGTAATTAAATCTTCTGTGAAATGGATAACCACATCTATGACAGAGAGAGAAGGAGAAATGTGTGTATAGAGTTGTTCATGGTAGTCAAAATATATATTGCTTGCATTCGAATTCTCTGATAATTACTTTTTAAATGCTTGTAATTGTTTTAAAGCTGCTCTGCCACTCACTCATGGTCTTTAATAGAATAACTGCATGGGATGCATAAGCATCAGAGAGCTACCCAGAGATAGCTGAAGAGACACTTTTATTTATTTATTTATTTATTTATTTATTTATTTATTTATTTATTTATTTTCAGAACTGGGGATTGAACTTAGGGGCATTCTACCTTCGAGCTATACCCCCAGCCCTATTTTTTATTCTTTATTTTGAAACCGAGTCTCACTAAGTTGCGGAGGGCCTCACTAGGTAGCTGAGGCTGGCCGTGAACCCTAATCCTCCGGTCTCAGCCTCCCGAATGCTGGGATTACAAGCGTGCGCCACCACGCCTGGCTAAGAGACACTTTTATAAGATACATTTGAAGACTATTTGTCTAAGACTCTGCAACAACACATCTGGCACTCCTACTGGCCAGTCACTCAAATCAGTGGGGAAAGATGTCAGCTAAATTGATTGTGGAACTGAATGGAGTGAATGTTCCTGGGCATAATTGAGACTTCAAGTGGAATGTGACTGACAGTATTCACAGGACAGATGCTGTAAATAAAGTGGAATAAAGGCACAATGATATGGACAGTTCAGATGTGTAAATGTAGTTGTCTGAACTACTTGGGTACCTGGGTTAGTGTCTCCATCTAGTTTTGGATTTAAAGATCCTCCCTCCTGTGCAAGGTATGAGAAACAGTCAGAAAGCCAGTCAGAACTTCAGTGGAATAGGAACTAAAAGTCAACAAAAGAGCAGACAAAAACACATCAACACAGAGAATGAAAAGCAAACAGAATTACCAGAATCACTTAGGTTGAAGAAAAGGTTGATTGATAGGATTAGGGTGATTGGTAGAAAAATAGCATACATTTTTCTTCAAATTTCCTCTACCTCTCTTTAAAAATACAACTTTTTTCTTTCTAGAATGTCTATAAGAATACTTTAAAAAGGCAATTCAGACATAACCTTCAAACCAACAATTCAACAAGAGTAATTATTTGCTAAGGGCTTAGTGTCATTTTGGCAAACTCTGTCAGAAACAATTTTAGAGAAGAGTACAATAAATGTTCACGGGTAGATGTTCTATAATTAACCATCATCTTGAGTAGCAAAACTTTGAATCAATCTATCTATCTATCTATCTATCTATCTATCTATCTATCTATCTATCCACATTTACCTATCAATCTACCTACTTATCTATCCATCTACATAACTACCCTTTTCCTTGAATGTGTATATTGTATGATAAAGCAGTCATTTCAAAGATGATTTAGGAGAAAAGAAGAAAAGTCTACTTTTAGAAAAATAATTATCAGTTTTGTTTGCTTTTTTCAAAATATTACTCTTGGAGCTTGTGCACCTAACATCACTTCTCAATCCCTAGTTCCCTATTTTTTTCATTAGTATATTGCTTAAATGCCCCTCTACAATTAAACATAGTTTATCATTAGTCCAACAAACTTGATAGATAAATTTCTATTGAAAATCTAATTTTACTACCAATCAGTTACATGACCTTGGGTAGTGCTTTCAAACTTTCTACATCTCAATGTCTTTATTTATAATATGGAAGAAAATTTACAGTATAGAGTTATTGTAAAGATTCATTGATATTCAATAAAGGCAAGATATGATGACATGGTTATCAGTACTCATGTAGAATTCCTTACATGTTATATGTTGCTATAGTTATTTGTCCTGTGTTTTATCCTCCTCAAACATAAGCTTTCCAAGGGCAAAGACTACCCCTCAGTGGTCTATTTGTGTTCTATGCATTGTTTCTAGTACAATTCTATTTCACAAATATTCCCTCTGCTTAGAAATCATTTTCCTTAACTTTGTGTTAAATTCCTTTTCCTCATTCCTCAGTCACCATTTCTATAGTAAACCAGGCACTCCTTACACTCTGTCCTTATTTGGCCTTGTTTAATTGTTCCACAAGACATGCAATGAGACTTTTAAGGCTGTTACAAAATATTTTAACATAATATACTTAATAATGCTATAATAATTTAATCGTACTTTTAATATGTAACTAAAAGCTAATGATCAACATAGTGCTTGCTAAGTACCAAGTTCTATTTTAATATATATTAAATGTATTCCATATATATCCTTGTAATACATGCATAATTATTATGAACTCATTTTAGAGATGAGAAAACTGAGATTCAGAAAAATAAGTAACCTGCCCAATACCACACTGTAAGTAGTTAATGGAACTGATCTTCATGGTTTAGATTGACAGGCTTTGCTCCTAACCTCCTCACTCTAATGTATCTCTAATGTTGGTTCTTTACACATAGAATGCTTTATATATTTTAGCTTTAATGATTAATTAGAACAGGGAATTATGGGTGTTCCACCACAACATGCTCCATGCACACTGAGGTAGGATCTAAGGATTGGGTTTCTTTTATTGTTTATTGTCAAACTTCCAGTAGTATATTTAGGATGCCACCACTGTTTCTGTACTGCTAGAAAATTAGATCAGACATTGGGTAACTCAAGAATGTCAAGTTAAGGGATACCAGAATCCAGCAGTGGTATATTTAGAGAAAAAAAAACCTAGCTTATTTCATAATGTTAAGTCTGAATCTCCAATGATCTCTAATATGTGTTCTTTACAATACAGAGCATACTCTGCTTTGCCTTTAGAAACCTAAAATAAGAATGGTTTGGGCAAGGACTATTAACCGATTAATGCAATTGTTGCCCTAATGAATTTTACAGTACAACTGAAGAGAGGAAAATAAGTCATATGAAGCAATTAAAATATAGACTAAAGCTGCAACTAACGTATATTAGAGAGTCCAAATGACAACTGCAGAAGTTGATCAGGAAGAGGACAGCATCTCCCTGGAGGAGGAGAATCTTAAGCTGTACCTTCAGGATATGTCATGTTGGGGAGAAAGAGAGGAAGGAAAAAGGAAATGAGTGGCAACTTTGTTTGACAGGTTTCAGAGAGGAAGCAAAAGCACTCATGAAGGCAGAATTCTATATTTGAGGGCTAAAGGTATTTGAATCTGTGTTTGACAGTTATTCAGTAGCCAGACTCTTTTCAGGACATATTTCACAGGTGTTTCTCGGAGACAGTTGCAAAAAGATTGTCCATCACCACTGACACTAATTATAATAACAATTCTTCCTAAGGCCAGTGTTTTGAACCTAAGTCACTACATAGGTATTTTCCTTTCCATCACTTTGAGATACTACTACAATTTCATTCCCTTAAACTAAGATTTCTTTAAAGCAGATATTAAATGAGCACAGATGGCACAGGCAGGTTTCTTAGTGCTTGTTAACTAGATGGCAATTCCTAAATCTTCTCACTATTCAGGCGGAGAAGGGAGAGGAAGGAACAGTTGATCAATAGTGACATAGCTTTATAGAGGGCTAAATAAGTAAAAGTGGACTTAAATCCTACTAAGACATTTCATCTAGACATATAGAAAAATTTCTTGATGGTCAGGGAAATGAGACACTAAAGTGACCAGCAGAGCTAGTGGGATCTCTATTCTAGGGAACCATTGAACACTGAATGGTCCATATGCTTCAAGAACTTTGCTGGTTGATTTGCCTGGCTCAGATGACAAATTTCTTAGAACTTGAACTTTTGCAGTATAGCTGGAATACATACTTTGGCCAAAAAAAATGTGTGCTTATTTATTTGTTATAGGATTCTATCTATTCTGATTTTTTTTTTTTTGTACTGGAGATTGAACCCAGAGGCATTATATCTCTGACTTATACCCTCACTCCTACTTTTTAATTTTTATTTCGAAACAGAATCTCTCTAGGTTGATGAGAGTCTCATTACTTGCTGAGGCTGTCCTCGAATCTGTGATCCTCCTATCTTAGGCTCCCAAGTACGGATATTACAAGCATGCACCACCATGCCCAGCAGGATTCTATCTATTCTGATGTTTTGTGTGTGATATACTGAGGATCGAACCCAGGGGCAACATTCTCAGCTCCATTTTATTTTTTATTTTGAAATAAGGTCTTGCTAAGTTACTGCACACTAGCCTCAAACTTGTGATCCTCCTGCGTCAGCCTCCCAAGTACTGGGGTTACAGGTGTGCACCACCACACCTGGCTTTGTATTCTGATTTTTAAGTGAGAAGAAGTTTGACCAATTCTTTCATTTTAATAAAGCTAATTCTCATATAGAAAAGATATAAGCATAATAAATGGCTATATGGTGCTGGGCATATGTTACATGCTTGTAATCCCAGTATTTGGGAGGCTGAGACAGGTGGATTGCAGATTCAAAGCCAGCCTCAGCTACTTAGTGAGGCTCTCTGCATCTCAGTGAGACCCTGTTTAAAAAATGAAGAATTAAAAATTGAGCTAGGGTGTAGCTTGGAGATAGAATGTCCCTGGGTTCAATCCCCAATTCTGCAAAAAAATTTTAAAAAGTCTATATGTGCACCTTGAATATATAATAATGCAATTGTAATAAAATACATATTAAGTAATTTAAACCATGTATCATAATTACAATTTCTCTGATCATTTGACCCTTAATTTGTGTTTAAATCAATCAAATAAGTGTTTAGCATTTTTTTCTTTTTTTACCACCCTCTCAATCTGGGAAAGGGATGTATGACACAGAAGGTATTTTAAAGCATAATTTATATAGAACACATATACTTCCATTTGTTTAGTTCAAAATAACTGGAAAAAAATCATTTGGCTTAAACTTAATACAACCTAATGGCAAATAAAACTACCAGGAACAGTTAAATCATAATAGAAGAGAGTACATGACTTAACATCCTGTTGAGTACTAGAGACTACAGTGCTCAGAAGTTCAGAGAAAGAAAAGATCAATGCAGCCCGCAGCAATCTGGGTAATAAGTAGTCATTGATCTGAATTGACTAGAATTGTTTGTCCAGTTCTGTTAGGAAACAAATCTCTTTCCTCTTTGGGGCTCTTTCTCTTTTCACTCCATGGGCCATCCATCTACCAAAGTGAGTGATAATATGACATTTGTTTCAAGAATCTGTTGACAAAGTGATTCCATGACAGACCATTGGGCTAATCACCTGGAGGATTATGAAAACACAAAGAAAGGCTGGATCTCTGTCCTTGAAGAGATTATAGTTCTGTTGATTAAATGAGACCGAATGCCTAGAAGCATATAAATATTGTTTAGCTGTGACTAAGAGTAATACTACAATTTAGCAGGGAGAGAAATCAAGATTAATGTGGTTGGGGAAGGCTTACTGGAATTTTACCTATCTGAACCTTGCTTAAAGAATAGACATGCCTACCAGGCCTGGTGGGGCATTCCTTTAATCCCAGTACTTAGGAGGCTGAGATAGAGAGATCGAGTGTTCCAGGCCAGACTCAGCAATTTTGAGAGACCCTCAAAAACTTAGCTGGACTCTGTTTCAAAATAAAAAATAAAATAGAGCTGGGAGTGTAGCTCAGAGGTAAAATGTCCCTGGGTACAATTCTCAATAATCTCTCCCTTGCCCTCTGCCAAAAAAAAAAAGAATAGATGTGTCTTTCATTGATAGAGTGTGAGCAGCAGTACTCTTAATGACTGAATGAACATGAAATTTGCCAGAAAGTAATTCTCTTCAAATAGACTGCACATTTTAAAATTCTATTTCTGAAAAAAATTGCATATTTGCACTATTTTCTCTATGCAAATTTCTATTGAATATTTATTTATCCAGCTATGCTCCAACAAAATTCAGCAGTCTATATTTGGTCAATCTTTTCTGGTTTTTTTTTTTTTTTTTTTTTTTTTTTTTTTTTTTTTTTTGCGGTACTGGGGATTGAACTCAGGGGCGTTCTATCTCCGAGCTATATCCCCAGCCTTATTTTTTATTCTTTATTTTGAAACTGAGTCTCACTAAGTTGCGGAGTGCCTCACTAGGTAGCTGAGGCTGGCCGCAAACCCGGATCCTCCGGTCTCAGCCTCCCAAATGCTGGGATTACAAGCGTGCACCACCACGCCCGGCTTGGTCACTCTTTTCAATGAACCTAATTTTTAAAGTGATGTGAGACACATTAAAGTTCAGGTTCCAGAGAATTAGTCTTTGACAAGAAATTAATCTTTAACAAGAAATTGTATAGGATTCTGAATAAAGTTTCGTAGTTAGTGATGAAGGCAAAGAAGTAAAATAGGGACAACCAAAAGCCACTTATGAAACGACACAGGAAAAATGGATACCTGAAAAGATGAAGTATTATAACATCACTGATATCTATTCAGGGCTCAAGTAGATATTAAAAATCTGAGTAAATTGTTAGCAGCAATTATTTCAAAAGGAATCCATAATTACTTATGCTTCATGGAAGTTAGCCAGGATTCTCGTGAGATTTCAGTATTCTATTATATGGTAAGATAAACCAAATTAAAAATTCAAAAATGAAATAATTCAATAAGAATGTCAAAGCTCAAACAGTTGGTAGTTGAGAGGTGAGACCATGCTCTCTGTTGAGGTCAGTCAGGAATCCTGTTCAACTCTGGTCATTCTCCACAAGTTTGAGTAACTTGTTCTCCAAATGAGCTTCACTTACCATTAACTGTACCTCCTTGAATCAATCACATCTAATATATGTTTGTATATCATGATGGCTTCCAATTTCACTTTTCAATTTACTTCTTTCACATGTTCTTTCCAACTATGCAATTTTTTTCTGTATTCTCCAGCTATTCTATTAGGAAGTACTTTAAAACTCAAATTGTTTTGTTTGTTTGTTTATTCATTTAATTATAAATGGTACTCAGATTGAACCCAGGGACATTCTACCTCCAAGCTACACCTGAAGCACTATTCTTTATTCTTTATTTTGAAATAGGGTCTCACTAAGTTGTGGAGGGCCTCACTAGATATCTGAGGCTGGCAGGGAACCTGTAATCCTACTGTCTCAGCCTCCCAAGTACTGTTATTACAAGCATACACCATCACACCTGGCTTAAATTATAAATTTAAACTTGCACTTATAATCACAATATGAATTTTTGGTTGCTATCATCATTGATATTCAAGTATTAACACTATTCTTAGCTAATCTTCCTAGTTCCTGAATGATTTTAGTACCATTCAAAGGGGATGGGAGGATGAGGTTATTGGAGGCTGAGGTGGGGATAAAGATTAGAGAATGCTTTGGGATGGTTGGCTATCTATGAATAAAAAAAGATTTGTGTTCCAATATAGTTTTCAGCCTTCAGTGTTTCCTGAGATTGAGCCTTATAGAGTAGGTGATTAATAATAACACTGAATAGCCACTTGGTACTTTGAATTTTTTAACAATTTTTGGTGCATTATGATAATACATATTAGTGGGATTCATTGTTAAATATTTTTTGCATGCAAATAATATAATTTGGTCAATTTTATTCCCCAGTGTTTGTCTCCCCCCCTCCCTTAAGGAATTTGTTGCCAGGCATGGTAACACAAGCCTGTAATCCCAGTACTTGAGAGGCTGAGACAGGAGGATCATAAGTTTGAGGCCAGCCTCAGCAATTTAGTGAGAATCTCAAAATAAAAAAAAAATAAAAAAGAAAGAAAAAAAGACTGGAGGTGTAGCTTACTGATAAAGTACCCCTGGGTCCAACCACCAATACCACACATATGCACACACACAAAAGGAACTTGCTAATTTTTCCACATGAGAATGTTGTGATGAAATGAAATATATAATATTTACTTAATATTTGTACAGTGGTTCCAAACATATTATTTCCTTGGCATCTTATGTAATGTTAAATTAAATAACACATTGGAGAATACCAAGACCATAGCCAGTTACTAAGTCCATGATTAGTATCAACAATAGTTTCCTGCCCCCCTTTCTAGATGAAGTAGCCCAGAATTTACACATACTATACTTCATTATGACCCTTATTGTATGTGGAGGAAGGGTTCGTTATTCCAATGTGGAGATCTGTAGCTATGCTAAGATTTCAAACAGATATTTCAAACTTATTTTTTAATTTAAAAAATTACAGCTTAAATTTTCCTCTATAAAACTTCAGTTTAAATTTTCTGGAGGACTCCCAAAGCTGAATTATAAAACAGTACTTTGTGCACACAACTATCTTTTTTCTTTCCTTTTCTTTTTCTCTTTTCTTTTCTACAAATGAAGTAAATATGACCCAGAGAAATTAGAGACAGCAGAGTAGACATGTAAGCATTGCCACAAGGCACCTATGCCTTCACGAAATATTTTATATTCAAATTATTCAATTTAGTTCTTAGGAAATCCAAAGAACTAACTCATCTTCAAAATTTACTACATACTTTAGGTATAGAATTCCTGTGCCCTTGTGAATATAAAAAAATAAATGGGTATCTCAGAACACAATATTCAGCATTATCCTCAAAAAACTCCATCTGCAATAAATATAATATTTTCTAAAAAGTTATTCTTAATTGTTGTCAGTAATGGACAAAATATTTTGGGGTACTGATTGTCAAAATTATTTTTATCTATAATAATATTAAATACATTCACTCTTTCAAAACATTGATTACATCTCCATATTAACCTGCTATCCTAAGATATATTATGTCTTCTTTCCTCAGAATGTAATCTGAATTCCTGGTTCTGGAAATGTGTTCGTACATTCATTCATTCATTCTCATTACTTGTTCACCCTATGTGAGGCACAATGTTGTTTTTTGAAAGGATTAGCCATTCAGATCAGAACCTTTAAAACCTTACTTCGGTGAAGTTATTTAACAGAATAAATTTGTTCACTGCTATCTGCTAGAGAGTGTTTGCCAGTAATATCAGTGCTTATCAAGTTAGTGCATAAACTTTCATATCAGCACACCAATATCTGATAGTAGGTAAAGACACGATGACCTTTCTCTGCTAAAATTTCCTCAGGCTCATTGCTGAAGTAAACTGTAGCCTTGGATACACCTTCCTTTTAGGCAGAAAGCAACCTAGAAACAGATCTAAGTCTTCAGAGGCATGAAAGAGGAAATAACTTGAAAATAGAGGTCAAAGAATGGATAAAATATCATGAAAAAGACCTGACAGAGTTGCAAAAGATGTAGTCAACTTGTGATTCTTTAAGACCTGACCCCTGGTCCAATAGATTTTTGAGTCATAGGGTATCTCTAACAGAGCTATAAAAAGCTGAGGGGCTATTTTCCAAACAATGGCTGTTACAAGATTTTACTCCAAAGTTGAAATTTAGAATTGCAGGAGAAACCATGCTGTTACTGCACCAAGCAATTGCTCAAATCCTGTTCACACACAAAAAGAGAAGATTTGCTGTTAATAATGTGTCTGACTCATTCCATGAAGATTTACTGGTAAAGCAGCAGTATTCAAAATCCAGCATGCATCAGAATGAGTGCACTTGCTTAATGCAGATTTCCGGGTCCTGGTCTGTGATTCTCTGATTTAATAGGTCTGGGCACAACAGAGAATTTGTCTTTTTTACAAGTTCACAGGTAAAGCTGATGCTGCTAGTTGAGGGATGACACTTTTGTGGACTACCAGAGTGAAGTGGCAAATGAATTTTATTAGAATTTGATGCCAGCCATAAAGTAAAAATCAATTTGGAAAGGTTGGAAAGATCATTAGTTTTGAAGCTAGAAAAACCTGAACTAGATTTGTAGATTTGTTATGTTTCAGCTGCTGACAATGCTGACAACCTTAATTCGAAAGAGCCCAGGATACCTCAAAACCAAATTAACACTGTATTATCTAATGCCAAGAGCTCTAACACTGTATTATCTAATGCCGAGAGCTCTAGTAAGGATTAAGAAAATATTTCATGTAAACATAGTTGAGAATATTGCATCCTATGTATCACACATATCATGTGCTTAATACCTAGCAGTTTTGATTAACATGGTTGTGATGATGTTATTTTATAAAAATATTCATGCAGTAATTAGTTATAGAAATAGGTGGGTCTAGTTAATTTCCTGAGCATGACTGTGCCCTTTGCTACAGAGCCTTCCATAGCCTCTGGCTATTAGCTGCTCTCCCTGCCCATTCTGTTGCTTTTGAAGTTTTCAAATCCCTCTCACATCTCCAGTCTAGAAGATCATCCCAACAACAAGAAGAAAATCTTGTTTCTTTGTGAGTGTGTGTGTGTGTGTGTGTGGGGGGGGGTTCTAGGGATTGAACCTAGGGGCATTCCAGCTCTGAGCTATACTCCTACCCCTTTTGATGTTTTATTTTGAAACAGAGCCTCACTAGGTTGCTGAGAGGCTGACTACATTGCTTGGGCTTGTCTTGAATCTACCATCCTCCTCTTTCAGCCTCCCAAGTACTAGGATTATAGGCATCCACCACCACATGCAGATATTTTGGTTTTTATTAAAAGTTGAGACTGGAGGTCTAGTGCCTTACAAATAACCTCCTCTTTAACCTCAACCTGAATGCTATTTGTCTGTAGTTTCATTTTCCCCATGTCTTCAGGCTTTACTAGCGTTTCCCCTCTTTGTTTTTGCTTTTTTTTTTTTTCCCCTCTGTTCTCTCCCTCATTCAATAGAATTCCACAAATTTCCGTCATCATTCTTAAAGAATTTTTTTGCTGGGAGAGTGGGGGGGGTGGGTACTGGGGATTGAATCCAGAGGCATTCTACCTCCAAGCTACACCTCCAGCCTGATTTTGATTTTATATCTTATTTGGAAACAGACTCTCATTAGGTTGCTGAGAGCCTTGCTAAATTCCCAAGGCTGACTTTGAACTTGTGATCTTCCTGTCTCAACTTCCCAAATACTGGGATTACAAACATGTGCCACAAGTACATGGTCTATTGATCTTCTTAGAAGTCAGGATTATTTCCTTCACTCCAAACCAGTCACCTACTCACTTGATTGCAACATCAACAGTGAAAACATGTGCCCAAAGTTTTTTGTTGTTTTTCTGTTTCAAATACCAATCATCCTCTGGTCATCTCTTTCTCTCTATCCTGTGTATTTATTCTAACTTCTATATAGCACAACATCCTCAAATATATATATATATATATATATATATATAATAACTAAAATTTGAAAAGTATTAAAGCTTTCTTAAGGGAGAACTATTCTCTTCTCTATGTTCTCTGAGCACATATGGCAGGAATCTGTAGAGAGAAAAGCTGAAATAAAACGCAGTGACCCTATTCTTCTCAATATCTGATAGAAGAAATGAAAGCCAGAAAACTTGTTTATCTTTTTAACTATATAATTCAGAATGAGATTTTTTTTTCCTGGCTTCATTTTCCTGTAAAAGGAAGGAGGCCAATTTCAGAATTTCTAGAAGAAAACAAGTGAGATAAATATCTTCAGCTCATCCTTCTTCTTCATCCTGTTCCTCTACCTTTCACACACCAGTGGGCACACACACACACACACACACACACACACACACACACACACACACACTAATAGGCCCTGGTTGAATTGAACCAGGAATGCCCATCACATTGATGACTTATAATGAATGTGAAAAATAAACATTTAATTTCTTGAGTTTCTATAACTTGCTTTGTTAAGCAAATCCCACATGACTACATGATAGATGTGATGGGAAGACACTTCTGTTTTTTTCTCAGCAATTAGCTTTTTAAATCACATAATTTCTTAATTGTAGCCACATAATAGAACTAATCCCATACATAGTTATGAAAGTTTTGGGGCCAATAGAGGAAGAAAACTTTCCTCTTGTAGCCATGCCAAGTATAAGAGCCAGAACAAGTGGTCACATAGATTTCATGAGGGAATTACAATGATATTTCCTTTGAACCACGTGACTGTTTTGGATGGATGAGACAGCACCCCTTTTGGAGTTGGCACAGATGGGGGCCTTGGAGCAGTTCCAAGAGGGTGATTGATCACTGTACAACAATCTCCTTATTGCCTCCTACCCTTTTCCACTTTGGGCAAGAAAAAAGGACAAAATATAAAAATTATAGCAAACTACCTTGAAATTACAGTTTCTAGATGCTAAAATTTTACAATTTCCTTGCCTCCTTAGGAAGCATCAGGGCAGGGGCAAGGAGGCTTTTTCTTCTTTATATAATACAGATAAGGTAGATCAAGAGAAACGGCTCAAAGAAACTCAATAGAAGTAACTAGAAAGACATTTGCCTGATCATCAGATTTTGTCTATTGGGTAATAGATTGTCCAAGTATATGCTAGGGATACAACCTGCCATTTGTTGATGCTCAATAACTATCAAAGCCTTAGTGGGATATAGGAGAAATAATACTTATGAAGAATTGCTTGAATGTGCCATAGTCTATCTATTTCCCTAGATAGTCTAAAATAGCCTATGCTTGGATTTACAGAATCCAACAGAGAACTGTGCATCTGGATTGTATGGAATCCTATCTACTCCCTTCACCCCCCATTACCAATACTACTGCACCACGTTGCCAACTCATTCATCCCATTGAATCATGCTTTGGTTACATTGCCCTTAATCTACACTGAAAAACTTGATAACAGGTAACATACCTACAATATCCACTGCAAGAGCACTGTTCACAGTGTTAATTGTGAATATCCTTAGGAAACAAATATCTTTAATCTCTATATTGAAAAAATGTTGCTTGTGTTCAATAATTTGTTTGCTTTTATATTTTAGATGCTGCGGATCATACAAGGAACTGTTTTTTTTTTCTTTTTACCAAAAAGATTAGAATCAATTTTGATGCCTACCTGTAACAAGCATAGAAGAATTTCTTCATTTACTATACATGTTATTCTATGGTATTGCCAATAGTATGCTTTTATTACAAATGAGAATAAAAGTATGTTAATACTTTAATTAAGATAAACTGCCTTATTATTAACATGATCGCTGGGTATGGTGGTGCACGCTTGTAATCCCAGTACTTGGGAAGCTGAGACAGGAGGATCCCGGTTCGAGGCCAACCTCAGCAACTTAGAGAGGCCCTTTGCAATTTAGTGAGACCCTGTTTCAAAATAAAGAATTAAAAATAGGGCTGGGGCTGTAGCTCAGAGGTAGAATGTTCCTGGGTTCAATTCCCAGTACTGCAAAAAAAAAAATGACCGATCAGGATGATATGTAAATTAGAAAATATCCACTATTTCCTTACTGTCCAACTTTCTACCAGTATCTCTACCATAGCAGCATAGAAGATAGCATTGCACATGAATAAAGAAATGTGGCTAAAATTGAACAAAACTTTGACTTTCATGTTCTTTATTTTTTTTTAACCTGTGTTATCTTGGTTATGTGATTCAATAGCTCTACATATAACTTTACCTTTCTATAAAGCACAGAGTATAGTCATGCTTCTTTTATCATTAAATAACAATTTGGTTTCCTTTTTGTTTTGTACTTTTATTGGCGCACTATGGTCTTACACCATAATGCAATTCGTAGTGACGGTGACAAACATGCACACAGTAGTTGGTGAGCTTTCCCCCATGTCCTTCCCCACTTCCCCTCCCCATAGAGGGCTTTGAAATTGACATTGGTATTCTCTTCCACATATGTACACAATGTCTTTGGAAGTGATACCTTCATTGATTCTTCTTCTCCCCTCTTCTTCCCTTAAACCATGTCCCCTCCCTTTATAAGTATACTTAATACAGTGATTTATACATATATCATATTCATACATAATAAGATATATATAGCATATATTTGATGAGATAATATAGTGAAAGGGATGAGAATATGTCATTCTAAAACATACCACTTTGGCATAAAGCAATTGAAAAAAAGCAGGCCTCATGTTTTTACTTTTCCATAATTCACCACCGCTAGAAGACCAAATCTGTTTTGTTTTTTGTCTTATTACTTATCTATAGTTTATATAGCTTATTGCCTTTTGTTAAAGTGGTATATAAATCCCCAGACTTGAGCTGGGCGTGGTGGTGCACGCTTGTAATCCCAGTACTTGGGAGACTGAGACTGGAGGATCCAGGTTTTCGGCCAGCCTCAGGTGCTTAGTGCGGCCCTCCACAACTTAGTGAGACCCTATTTCAAAATAAAGAATTAAAAATAGGGCTGGGGGTGTAGCTCAGAGGTAGAATGCCCCTGGGTTCCATCCCCAGTACCAAATAAATAAATAAAAATAAAATAAATAAATAAATCCCCAGACTTAATCCTTTCTTTGTGTCCTCCTGTCTTTTTTATGAAGGCCTTGTCATGCACATAATATTTTAAACATTATTATTCAATAAAATTATATGTCTTTTTTCCTGTTTATCTGTCTTTGGTCAGTCTAATTTGCAAGATCCAGCCCTGAACCTAAGCCAGGAAAGGAGTAATTTTTCCCTCCATTACAATAATATATAGCAATAATTCAATTAAAATTTTTGCTCTATTATTAATATTCTGTGTTATTTCTCTTTCCTGTATAAACAATTAGGTTATTGTATATATTAAAAATCTATTTCCAACTCTTTCAGTTTAAGCTTATCAAAGAAGTAAAGACTTTGTAGGTGAGCAATTTTATACACAATGTGTGAAAAAAAGAGTTCCATGAAGAAAACATGAGGAATGAAATCAAGTAACTTGGTAAAATGTTGACAAAGCAAAATTCAAAATAATTCATTAAAAATTTTTAGTGATTTTAATATGCTAATGTGTGCATAGATTCTTCAAAGCAGGGTCATAAAATGCAGTCTTTTTTTTTTTTTTGTGTGTGTGTGTGTGTGTGTGTGTGTGTGTATGGTACTGGGGATTGAACCCAGAGGCATTCTACCTTTGAGCTACACTCCTAACACAATTTCATTTCTCATTTGGAAACAGAATCTTGCTAGGTTGATTCGAGTCTCACTACTTCCTGAGGCTGACCTGGAACCTTCAATCTTCCTTTCTCAGTCTCTCAAGTACAGGGACTACAGGCATGTGCCACCACACCTGGCCCTTAAATGCAGTTTTTAACAAACTTATTTTACCAATTTTTTTTAATGTCTCTAAAATCATTTGGAGGACCAGTTTTCTAGAGAACTAATTTTGGAAAATGCTGTGCTATGTTAACACTCCACTATGTGATCTACTAAGGGACTTGAAATTGTCAGTTCTTTGAGGGAAGCCACTACTTGAAGAACTGATAAAGCACAGGTAAGTATATCAAAACTTTGAGGCCCTAGAGTATAACCACCTGAGCAATTTTCAAGTTCCCTACTAGAAAAGAAGAAGCACTTGGACAGATGGAAACACAGCATGCTATTGGTGGTATGGAACATAGTCGAGAGGGCAAATCCAGATGGAGAAAACAGAAAATGAGATACAGCATGAAGGCGCCATGGGAAGGAGATGGTGAGAAGGGAGGATGCATAGAAGGAGGGCAGTGAATAGGAATGGCTTGGGAAAACTTTATTCCTGTGACTAATGTTAGGTCACGGGCAGATATGAAAGTTACTGTACCACTTAGATGCCATATAGATTATATATGATGTTAATAGAAGCATTACATACTTACCTCTGATTTTCTTTTAATAATTCATTTTACCCAAAAGGAGCCATAGAGTTTAACCATGCATGTTAGATAAGAAATGAGAATGAAAAGATACCTGCATGTAAACCAATAGTTCTCACCTCATGCTGCACATTGTCATTACCTGGGGCACCTCATAAAAGAGCCAATGGCCTGGCTCCTGTCCAAACAATTAAATCTGGGTCTGCCAAGTGGAAGCCAGGACACTGGCCATTTTTTAAGTTTCTTAGGAGATTCTAATGTGCAGCCAGAGTTAGAACCACTGCCTGAGAGAAGAGGTCAGTAGACAATAGTGAGGAGTAGCAAAGGATACTTTTTCCAAGGTAGCACTGAAAGGTAAAGTGATTCCTTTGCACCAAAAGTCTGTCCATGTTTATAAATTCCCACTTGTTGGTAGCGGCCATTATGGAATTTCTTTCCTTTTTTATTTAAAAAATCATAGTGAGAATAAAAGCAGCAACATTTTTCCTGGGAACTATATCCCCAACCCTTTTTTTAATTTTGAAACAGGATATTGCTAAGTTGCTAAGGGTCTCACTAAGTTGCTAAGGCTGATCTGGAACCTTAGGTCCTCCTGTCTCAGCCTCCCAGGAATTCCTTTGATTTATGCCACAAGGCTTTAACTAGTTATATCTTCTCTTTATTCTCTTACCAACCTGCCAAGAGCAATTTATCTGTGGGTATGAACCATTTTGAAAGCCACACTTATCTTTATGAACCCGATATACCCTGAGATTGGGGTATAGATGGAATTTGTCCCTAGGGTTTTATCATCATATTTACATGAGTCATCTCTGAAGAATCAAGCTAATTGTCAAATAGCTTTAGTGCTATTTCAGATCCTGATAATTTTATCTTTTTTTCTTCAGGTTATGTTCAAATTGTAGCAGAGAGAATTTGAAATAAATAATGGAATTAGGGACTTAGGAATGGTATTGATATTCACATAGGATGGGAGATACATCTCCTTTAATGGCCTGACCATTTTTTTTTAAATGTAGCTAAGAGTCTCATCATAGGAGATTCAATGTTGCTGACCCAATGGTTCTAAATCATATCACAGGTTCCTCATCTCCCATGACCTAGTCACCTCTTTAACATTCACACATTTTCCACACTGTCATTATGCCTATTACGTTGAATTAAACTTATCAAATTGAAATATAACTTGTATAGTTTCCTGAATAGACTTCGGATAGTGAAAAATGTCTTCTTAAAATAATGAAGAATTAGGGGTGTGTGTGGTATATGTTTGTGGGTGTGTTACTGGGAATTGAATCCAGGGGTGGTTTACCTCTGAGCTACACTCCAGCCCTGTTTTACTTAAAAATAATACTCACACCTGGCTATGAGTATTACTTTTAAAACACTTTAAAATGCCTATAATTTGCATGGTGTGGTGGCATACCCTTGTAATCCCAATACTTAGGAGCTGAGACAGGAGGATCACAGGTTCATTGCCATCCTCAGCAACTTAGTGAGACCCTGTTTCAAAATAAAATAATAAACTAGGGGTAGGGGAGGTGTAACTCAGAGGTAGAATGTCCGTGGATTCCATCCCCAATAACACACACACACACACACACACACACACAGTCTATATTTGATCTCTACCTGGAATTTTATTTTGCTATAATTAACAGTTTACCACAAATTATTTGCTCAAATGTGTTAATTGCAAGACACTGATGATGTTAATAACAATAGATAATTGATTTCCCTAAATTTTACCTTCATGAGTATTCTGATTTTACCAATTACTTGCTTCATTTAATATGCTCTATTTTACATTATTTTATTTTATTTACTTTTTACTTAAAATGGCAGTTTGTAACTCTGGGTTGCCATTTAGATGTGTGACCAAGTTACCTGGAATAAAACATTTCATTAGTCTGTAGTTCATTTTCCTCATCAATGGTAAGTTAGATATGAAGATAGGAAATATACAGAATAATTTGAGCCCATGAGTTCATGCCCATCCTTGGCAACATAGCAAGACCCTGTCTCAAAGCCGGCCTTGCTAATAGTCTTTGAGACACTTAGTTTAATTATGTATGTGTGTGTGTGTGTGTGTGTGTGTGTGTGTGTGTGTATGAAAGGGTGGAGGGAGTGTGTTTTACACAATTATACAATGAGGTGCAATTACTGTATCACACCTATTCCTAGGATTTTTCAGATAAGTCCTCCTTTGTCTCTGACACAGAATACTTGGCTAGAGAGTGAGTGCTTAAACTTGAGTTCCATTTCTCATCTACTTTCCACAAAGACCAACCAAACCCCACCAATTTTATGAAACAGGTTCTATTTTTTTTAGTAGTCTGTAGACTTTGACAATTAGCTAATTATTGCATATCTATATGTAATACAAGGATTAGCTGACATTAAATAGAACTGTGTGTGCCAGGCATGGTGGCATATGCTAGTAATCCAAGTACTTGGAAGGCTGAGACAGGAGGATACTAGATTCAAAGCCAGCTTCAGAAACTTAGCGAGGTCCTCTGAAATTGAGTGAGACCTTGTTTCTAAATAAGAAATAAAATTGGGCTGGGCGTGTAACTTAGAGGTAAAATGCCTCTGGGTTCAATCCCCAGTACCAATAAATAAGTAAATAAGTAAGTAAGTGAGTGAGTGAGTGAGTGAGTAAGTAAGTAAATAAATGAATAAATAAATAAATAAAACTGTGTGATGCCTTACTTCAGAGCTACACTGAAAGAGAGTTTAGGGAGTAATCACTATATAGATTATACTTTCTGGAAATTAGGTTAAAACTTTTACTAGCACTATAAGGCCAGAATCATGTTTTCCTTTGTCTTTGAAATTCTAATCTTGTTTGTGGAAAGTTTAAGAACAATTTCCAACACAGTCACTTTCAAAGGACATTTTCAGAATCCTCCTTTCCTGGATCTCTTCTCATTACTCTAGTTTCCATTTCAAGGCCCTTTCATGTTCTGAGGGAATCATGACTCTATATCTCCAATTAAGAGTTTGGAGAGTTGGGGGTGGAGAAAATTAGGCTGAGAGAATTAGAAACACATTCTCCACAGTCTCTAATTTATGCAATTAAAATCACTTCTTCTTCCAGACATAATATTTGCCATTATGGTTCTACCCCTAGATTTAAATCTTTTGTTTTCAGCTTCAGAGTCATCAGCCTTTCTTTCCAGCTGTGTACATTCACTTTTCCTAGCATTCTTCCATCCCTGTTCCCTGGAACAATGCTGAACTTTATGTGAGTTCTATGCTCCTACCTTCTTGTACACCGATTAGTGGCCAGTAGCAAAGGAGCATCCAATCCTTTCATGTTCCCAGATAAACCCACTTCCCCATTCCCTCAAAGACTCAGCAAAAGCCCACCTCCATTTTCCCCTAGGACTCAATAGGACTGGCAGATGACTTCCCTTTAGTCCTGGACAAAGCCCCAGGTCCCTCTCCTTATTTATTTGTTTGTATATTTATTTTTGTATTTGCTTGTTTGAGATATTCCTCATTAATGAAAGTTCAACCTATTCCAGGATCCTAAATAAAATCATTCTTCTTAATTATTCAATGCACTTTATCTTTTTCACCTGGAAAAAACCAGCTTTTTTCTCAACATATCTATTCAAGAAGGTCTTTGTCACCGGACTTGGTGGCGCAGGCTTGTAATCCCAGCATTTGAGAGGCTGAGACTGGGGGATCCCTATTAGCGGCTAGCCTCAGCTGCTTAGTGAGGCACTCCACAACTTAGTGAGACCCTGTTTCAAAATAAAAGAATAGCCGGGGGTGGTGGCGCAAGCTTGTAATCCCAGCATTTGGGAGGCTGAGACCGGAAGATCGGGTTCGAGGCCAGCCTCAGCTACCTAGTGAGTCCCTCCGCAACTTAGTGAGACCCTGTTTCAAAATAAAGAATAAAAAATAGGACTGGGGGTGTAGCTCGGAGGTAGAATGCCCCTGGGTTCAAATCCCAGTACCGAAAAAAAAAAAAAAAGGAATAAAAATAGGGCTGGGGGTGTAGCTCGGAGGTAGAATGCCCCTGAGTTCAATCCCCAGTACTGGAAAAAAGGTCTTTGTCTTTTGTCTCCCATGGAATTTATGAGTCTGCCATAATGTTCCAAGGTAATATTTCACTGAAGTGGTAACATATAGATACATGGAAAATGTGTGTGTGTGTGTGTGTGTGTATTTGTGACATTAGGTGTTTAAAAGTAGGGGAAATGAGGAACCTTAACACATCAAAAGAACATATTATATTTTGAAATGTATATACTGTATTTTGGAAAGCTTTATCAAGTTTTAATGAACATAATTTGAACAGGAATATTGGGTAAAAATATTGGTAATTGTGAAATTTATTTCTCATTAAATTTCTACATAGGTTTCTGAAAGGCATTGTGAATATGAAACTTTACTACACATTTTTAGAAATTTGATGTGGAAGAGATTCTTCTAATTTTTTTTTTGTAGTGGTGATTGAACTCAGTGGCATTCTACCTCAGAGGTACAGCCCTAACACTTTTTAAAATTATATTATTTTTTATTTTGAAAACAGGGTCTTGCTAAATTGCTGTTTGAACTTGAACCTGCAAATCTTCCTGTCTCAAAAGGAGAGTGTTTTACACAATTACACAATGTCTTGCAATTAGTGATTCATACCTATTTTTAATATTTTCTCCCAAAATACTAGGATCTTCCTGTCTCCCAAATACTGGGATTACTGTTGTGTGCTACCATGCCCAGTGAGATTATTCTTTATTTGGGGTATAAATTCTTAGTACTTAGCAAGAGGTAGAAATTCATTGATACAAGGAATCAAGAAATATATAATGTTCTTATCATTTACCCTAAAAAGAAACAAAAAGTTTATCTAACTTATAATGTATAAACAGCCACCTGAGAATAATTTGTGTTTGGGAAAGTCCTCTATAGAATTATAAAATTACTAGCAAGATTAAATCTCATTATAACATTTAAGCACCTGATTGACATAAAGAAAATAGTATTTGAAATACCTAAAAATTCTAATAGATTAGATACTGAGTAAATTGTAGGTGTATTTTTCCTTACAAATTGTTATTAGTAATCCATTATATTATGTTCATTGTATAAATAACCTAGAAGCACCAAAGAAAATAAGAAAACTCAAATTCTTGTTCTTAGAGGGTCATATTGTGCATTGAAGGAGTGGAAAATGCTGTAAGAATAGATAGACATGAGTTGAGTATAGCCATTGCCAAATGATTGCTATTGAAAATATTTGAGATATTGAAATGAAAACACGATCTAAAGTTTACAAATAATGAAACAAAATTCCTGGCATTTCAAGAATGGTCAGTGGATGATATCTAGTTATCTTATCATCTCTAGATCTAGGGAGTCAGCCTCAGGTAGAAAGATGTAAATACTACTTGATAGGAAAAGAATTTCATTCAAAATACCCAAGGACAGAATTCTAGATGCTGAGAACAGGAAAAGCAAAGATGATGAGAAACAATGTGTATAACTTGAATGTTCAGTGATTTTAATTAAACTTTATGTCCTTTATTATATTTAAGGATTGGCCAGAACCCATCATCAACATTGGAAAACTGCAGACATCATTGTCCAGGTAGTATTGGGTTTGAGGTAGACTTGGCAAAATGGGTATGTAGATTGAACATGAATAGAGTCTTCCTGTTCTTTTCTCATTAAATTCATAGAGTTTAGTAACAATTTGTAGGACTAGTTGGAAATAATTTAGTATACGCTGGTGACAGAAAGTGCAGTTCAGTAAATACCCATCTCAGGAGTGTGAAATATAGACAGAAGTGCAATAGTGCAAAGTGGTGCATTGGTACATACATATACATATCATATACATATACATATCATATACATATACATATACATATACATATACATATACATATACATATACATATACATATGCAAGATAGCCAGTTAGGAGACTCTTAGAATATTGAAAATATCTAAAACTAAACATGCTCACCTGAATGTGTCAATTTATGACTGACTGTGCTGTTGCTACAGTGTTCCAGGTGCCTACTGCTGAGTAATGTGTATGTGCATGCACATACACACACACACACACACACACACACATTCAGTAATTCTGTGTGTCAAGAATTCAGAAGGGCACGGTGAAGCCTCATTTGGAATGATTTAAATAGCTGAGGTGAGCTAGATCTGGTGGCACATGCTTGTAATCCCAGTAAATGGGAGATTGAGATAGGGAGATTGCAAGTTTGAAACTGAGATAGGATAGGAAAAATAAAATATTAGTTAGGAAGGAGACCAAGTGGGAAGGAAAGGAAAAATATATATTTTTTAAATCTGAAAACTTCATAATCTCTAACTCCATCCTACAAGGTGTGTTCTAGGGCAGAAGCCTCAGTAGGCCCATGCCTTTAATCTAACTCACCCTACAAGGTCTGTGTTCTATCATAAGCAAAAGTATCAATGAGCCCACACCCTTAATTATAATGGTCCCTCTCCTCACCTGAGATTCCTGAGATGCTTTGTAAACAAAGGATCAATGAGGAGGGGTCCAGGGGTCCACATCAGACACAGCCCAACCACCACCCATCTCTGGAACCTGGGATCAAGAGGAAGTGCAGACCTCTACTGTGGCTGTGTGACCCTACCCACTCCTTCATAGGGTTCTATAAATAAGAACTGTAAAGTCAGCTGGGACTCTCACTCTCCTACTAGCAGGTTTCTCTCTGTCTCTGTCTCTGTCTCTGTCTCTGTCTCTCTCTCTCTCTCTCTCTCTCTCCCTCTCTCCCCATGTATCCTCACTTTCCTAAATAAGCCCATTTTTTGTCTCTGACTCGTACATGCTGAAATTTTTTTCTGCCACATGCTTTCCCCTGACAAAACCAGCCTCAGCAATTTAATGAGACCCTTAGCAACCTAGTAAGTTCTGTTTCAAAAAAATAAAATAAAATAAAAATGGGGTTGGGGTTTTAGCTTGGAGGTAGAATGCCCCTGGGTTCATTCCCCAGTATCTCTCTCTCTCACACACACACACACACACACACACACACACACACACATGTGGCACCATATCTAGAGATTGGAATTTTTTAGAGAATAATATTTTTAGATGACCAGAATAAGACATAAGACATTTAATTGACAGTAGTGTTTTTTATGTAATTTTTACGGGTATAATTTTACTCGCATAATTTCTTACAATTTTTATTGTGTATACTAGTTCACTGGTGGAATTGTATGTGATAGTGAGATTCTTAGTGATACATATTTGGAAGTTTAGTTTACTCATTCTGGCAGTGGGGCTAAGATGATTGGAAGGCCCACCTTGGTTGAGACTCTGGACAACCACACTTAGTGGAGGCAGGGCTCTTCATGCAGCTTGGATGTCTCAGAGTATGGCACATGGGATCTGAAAAAGAGCCTTTCCAGAAGAGAGCATTCACTGGAGCATTCTGACAAACCAAGGTGAAAGTTTCAAGGCTACTTCTCCTTGTCTCAGAAGTCGAAGTCATGCTGGGCATGGTGGCTCACTCTGTAATCCCAGTACATAGGAGACTGAGTGTCATGCACTAACCAAGGCTAGAAAGCTGTGCATTTGGACTGTCCATCCACAAAAGATGGGAGGCCCTGAGAGGGATTGAGACATGGATTGTTCTAGCTACAGGATGCTGGAATAGGAGGCCTAGACCTCCAGTACCCAGTGACAGCTGGCTGAGTATAATGGTGTTCTACAAGAGGTTTTTACATATCCATATTATCTGCATGTTCATGTGTTCACTCAGTGGACTGGCCCTGTCCAATTTATATGCCGAAGCAGAAGAAACATGGCAGCATGCTAGGGCCCAGAGTGAACAAAAGCATCAGGGTCAAGGGTTAGTAAAGGTGTCGATGTGTAGAGTTAAAGGTGGCATTGTGCAAGGACCCAGAGTTGAGCAACATGGAGTCCTCAAGGACATACTTAGTTACTTTTCACATGATAGTGCATTTAGAAGAAAGAGACATGAGGGATCTTAATTAACACCATGTTCTCACAATCCCCACACTGAGACAGGAGGATCCTAGGCTTGAAGCCAGCCTCAACAATTTAGCAAGATCCTCAGCAACTTAGTGAGACTTCTTTTCAAAATGAAAAAATGTTACAAAGGGGATGAGGGTGTAGCTCAGAGGTATAATTCCCCTAGGCTCAATCCTCAGTACTAACTCTCACTGCCCCCTCCCCCAAAAAAGTCAAAGTGGTGCTATATCATTTTATCTGCATTCTATTGATATATCACCCAGAAGAGAATATGACATAGACATAAACTCTGATAGGCATGGCCAAGAATTTGAGACTGTGCTTTAAAGTTCCCATATATAGAAGATAGCAGGAAAAAAGAATTTTTTTTAACTGCTGGTATGATTAACCTTGATTATGAATTGACTGGATTGAGAGATGCCTAGAAAATTTGTAAAGCATGTTTCTGGGTGTGTCTGTGATGGTGTTATCATAGATGATTGGCATGTGGACCAGCAAACAGAGGGAGGAAGACCCAAAGAGAATGTGGGTGGCACCATTCAATAGTAGGGGCCTAGATGGAAGAAAGAATAGAGGAGGAGGAAGCTTGTGGGCATGTGCAAGCTGGACTCCTTAAGCTGGTGTTTTGGGATGCTGTCATTGCCCTCAGACACCAGACTCCAGATTGTTCAGTTTTTATTCGAATGTGAGCTTGCAGCAGGGATGTTCCTGGGAGCTTCCAGGTCCTCAACTTAGACTAGGGCTGCAGCATTGGTCCCTCTTGCTCTGAGGCTCCTGCTTCTAAGATTGAGCAGCTGCTGGTTTCCCCAGCTCTCCAGCCTGCAGACAGCTATTGTGGGAATATCCAGCCTCTGAGTGTGGGATGTAATCTAATAACTCTCCTTTTATAATTATTTATAATCTCTATCAGGTCTATTCCTCTGGGGAACCCTGATGACCACCACTGTGAAGTAAAACCAGCTTCAGCAAGTCTTTTCTAACAATCTACTAATAGTTACAAACTACTTTTTTGTTGTTGTTGTTTTGTTTGTTTTGTTTTGTGGTACTGGGGATTGAACTCAGGGGCATTCTACCTCTGAGCTATACCCCCAGCCCTATTTTTTATTCTTTATTTTGAATCAGAGTCTCACTAAGTTGTGGATGGTCTCACTAGGTAGCTGAGGCTGGCGGCGAACCCAGATCCTCCAGTCTCAGTCTCCCAAATGCTGGGATTACAAGCGTGCACCACCACGCCTGGCCCAAACTACTTATTTTTTATATTATTCATTTGATTCTATAACAGTGAGGCACCCGGGACACACTAACCCAAATCCAGTACCTTGACAGCTGAGAAAAGAACAGAAGTAGTGAGATCCCTCTCATATCCCCCCATCCCCACCACCACCTTCTAACTTGAATCAGATCATAAAATTTAAAAGAACTTTCTGACCTTCCTCTGAGGCAAGTCATATGATTCTGTGAGAGGTGACTTCCCTGTACTCAGAGGAAAGAATATGAGCAAACAGGCTTTGGTCAGTTCCTTCCATCTAATTGCCATTAGAGTATAATCATTTTCCAATCATACTCTTCACTAAACCTCAGCATAAGAATACACAATTTCTTGGTTTTATGAGTCTTCTTTTTTTTTTTTTTGGTACTGGAGATGTAAGTTATATCCTCAGACCTCTTTTTAAATATTATTATTATTATTATTATTATTATTATTATTATTATTTTGAAACAAGGTATCTCTAAGCTGCTTAGGCTAGGCTTGAACCTGCAATCCTTCTGCCTCAGTACTTCTCCTAAGTACTAGGATTACAGGAATGCCCCACCTCATCTGGCCTTTAAGTATTTATTTCTAAAGGTTTCTATGTCATGTAAAATTTATATTAAGTAAATTTGTTTGCTTTTCTCATATGAAGCTTTTTGTTAGAGGGTTTTAGGTCATGAAACTAGTGACTGGTGAAGAAAATCTTCCTTTTCTTTCAAAAATTAGGAGGCATTTAATGGATATAGAGACATTAGCAAAGCTAAAATCATAACAATACTGCATCAACAACTAAAACCATTATTTCTAATTAAAAATCATCCTATTAGGAGCTTAAGGGTTTAAAAAACATTTAAAACACTGATATTTCTTAGAAATGAACACTTGAAACTATATCTGGCTCTCTAATGCAAAAACTATGCAGATTAAAAATGATGCAATTAATTACCCAGATGTTAAGTATCAGTGTTTGCCATCGCTTTCACAATACCATCAGTCATTTAGTTTAAATTGTTCTCTACACTTGGATGATTGGGCTTGCAAATTTAGATAGAGAATTTGGTTCTCTCTTTAGACAACCCATCACCATATGGTTTTGAGGGGCATGAAAAATGAACAGGACCTAAGCCTTTGCAACTGAGACAGGTAAGAGTTTCCATCAATGGCCATTAAGGTTGAGTAATGGGATTTTAAAGAGACAGCTTCTAGTGCTACTCTTTAGGAACCTCGACAGCAATTGTGCTTTAGCTGCGGGTTCCATGATCCAGCCGTGTAACTTTGGCTCCACACAGCCCCTTGTCTGTGTCACCACTGTTTGAACCCCCTCCATGGCATACATCTGTTCCCAATCCTCTTTTAAAGAGCATCTGCTGCCAGGAGAGGCAAGCCTTTAATATGTTGATTTATCATCTTCAGATACAGGTTTTTATTGCTTGCATTTGAATATTGTATTTAAGGTGCTTTTGTGATTACAGATGTTTTACATATAAATTGCTTTATATTAGAAAAAGCTTTTTTTTTCAGTATTTTTAAAGAAACTTCACATTCCTGTGTTTTACATTTTAATATCTTCTTCTGCATTGCTGAGCGCCTGCGAATTGCTTTCTGTCTGTAATGGCAGTTGGTATGAGCAACAGCATCTGTGATGGTTACTGCTTCAAGGAGAAAATTAACTGTGGGTGGGTGTTTGTTTTTATCTTTTCTAGGAAGCCAGAAGTTATTAATTACTAAGGGAAGCTGTGATTTTTTTTTTTACCCCCAAAAGGGACAGAATAGGTCACTACAAAAAAAAAATAATAATAATAATAACTTTTTACTCCATAACCTTTGTAAACCAGAGAATTATGTCAGTCAAGTTTTCACACTTTTCTCTCCCTTGCTTCCTGTCCTCTTAAGAGAATCTGGAGTTCTGCAGTACTGCACAGTGTCTGAAATAACAGCACCATCTACTGTCTGATACTCAACTCATTCCTCTTGTTAGGAAACCCATGGAGATTGTGGCGATGGAGGAGGCTCTAAGCTGCTTAATAATAGGGGCCTAAGTCAAGAGCATATACATGGGAAATGTGAAATTCCTCACCTAAAGCATGAACACCAGACTGATCACATTGGTAAGGAGCCACATTAAATAAACATTACAAATTGCCCTTTTCATTAAGAGAGGCTATACCACCATATTAAAATTCATAGACAAGACAATGTTCATATTTTCATCGTCATTATTATTTAGTTTTCCACTGTCTTCAACTTATTTGATATTCATTTAGATGAAGGTGAGGAGTAGGAGAAGTAGACTCAAAAAGAAATATCTTAAAGAAATTCCTGTTTCTAAGCCATGCATCCAGATATAAGCGAAAGTGTTTCATTTCTGCACTGAGCAAGTGCCAGCCAGCTCTCAGGGAACTCGTGGGAGTTGCTTGTAGACCTGACTGTTTCCTGTCCTCAAGTCCCTCTCCCAGAGGACTAATGTTATTTCATTAAAAAACTCAATTGTGTGGATAAATGATTCTTGAAAGTATGTCTCAGGGCTCTCATAATAAAAAGCCACTAGCTATTTGAAAAGCATAGTGGGGAATTCAGACATTCTACAATCCTCCTTCATGCTGATTTCTTTCAATGAGCATGAGGTCAGTTGTCATTCTGCTTCATACAGGATTGTTTCCTTAACCTTGTAACTCCCAGAGAACTGTCCTGCCTCCCACACATCTATTGCAGGCTGCACATCACTATCTCTCCCTCTGGAACTAGTAGCAAGTTATTCCATAAACAGATGATTTCTTTGCTTTCATTCTGTCCAGTTTATTATCTCTTTTCTAAATCAATTCAGTTTCTCTTCTCTTCTCTTTTCTTCTTCTTCTTCTTCTTCTTCTTCTTCTTCTTCTTCTTCTTCTTCTTCTTCTTTCTTCTTCTCCTTCTCCTTCTCCTTCTTCTCTCTCTCTCTCTCTCTCTCTCTCTCTCTCTCTCTCTCTCTCTCTCTCTCTCTCACCTTCGCTCCTTTTCCTCCCACTTACATTCTACTTCATCTCTGCTTTCAAAAGGAGACTAAATGCCGGGCGTGGTGGCGCATGCTTGTAATCCCAGCATTCGGGAGGCTGAGACCGGAGGATCCGGGTTCGCGGCCAGCCTCAGCTATCTAGTGAGGCACTCCGCAACTCAGTGAGACCCGGTTTCAAAATAAAGTAAAAAATAGGTCTGGGGGTATAGCTCGGAGGTAGAATGCCCCTGAGTTCAATCCCCAGTACCGAAAAAAAAAAAATTAAAAAATAATTAAGAAAAGGAGACTAATTTGAAATTCTTCGGTTTTATATCTCTTAAATTCCACATTTTTAAATAACCAGTGGCCTTTGCATAAGATAAACAGTTGGAGGAAAAATATACCCTCACAATCGATTTTTTTATTCTGGTCAATTTCTTTAAGATGCCAAGAAATATAATAAGAAGGAAATAAACAATGGCATTGATTAAATCTCAGCTCTGATTCTAGACTTACCGGATATTTTTTAACTTTCCTTTATCTGCCAAAACATAAAATCCCACTTCAACCTTAAGAGGTGCTTGGAGCCAAACAGATTCTTCCTTATTTGCTGGTGTTTGGTTGGTTGGTTTTTGGTGGTGGAATTTGAGCCCAGAAGCTTGAACATACTAGCATGTGCTATACCCTCAGTCCTCTCCTGCCTTTAAAAAAAGTATTATATTAGCCGGGCATGGTGATGCATGCTTATAATTCCAGTACTTGGGAGGCTGAGACTGGAGGATCCGGGTTCATGGCCAGCCTCAGCTACTAGTGAGGCCCTCTGCAACTTAGTGAGATCCTATTTCCAAATAAAGAATAAAATATAGGACTGGGGGTATAGCTCAGATATAGAATGCCCCTGGGTTCAATCCCCAGTACCTCAAAAAAAAAATGATCTTTTTAGCTCCATTGTAGAAGATAGATATTGGCCAACTATTTGGTTTTCTACTTAACCTAGTCTTACCTCACGTATTATTACAAATATAATTGCATAATGTGTAAGTCAGCTTTTTATCACTGATCAAAATGCCTGGCATAAACAACTTAAAGGAGGAAAAATTTGTTTTGGCTTACAGTTTCAGAGGCTTCAGTCCATGGTTGGCTGGCTCCATTTCTTTGAGCCTGAGGTGAGGCAGAACACCATGGTAGAAGGGTGTGGCAGAGGAAAGTTTACTCAGCTCATACCTGGGAAGCAGAGAGAAAGAAAGACACCAGGGATACGATATAGTCACAAGGGCATGGCTCCAATAACTCATTCCTTTCAACTCTGCCCCACCTCCTACAGTTACCACCTACACCTGCCAATAGTCCATTCTAATTATTAATCTATCAAATGGACTAATCCACTGAAGAGGTCAGAATCTTCATGATTAAATTATTTATTAAAAACCACAACTCTGAATGTTGCTGCATGGAAGCCAAGCCTTCAACACAGGAATATTTGGGGGACATTCAGAATCAAACCAAACAGAAAATATTTTGAGATATTAATTCTTATTTTTCATGGGGTGGAATCACTGCTTGATATATGCACTCCCTTATAGAGTGGAACATGCTATCAATCAATCAAAGTCACTTAAGATGACAAGTATCTTTGAAAAAAATCACTGCAGAAAACAATGATTATAAAAATCAATACACTCAATTCACAAACTATACTTGGTATCTGAAAGAGAAAAATAATATTTTTTCCCTGCCAATTCTGGGAATTGAACCCAGGACCTCACACAAGCTAGATAAGTTCTCTACCACTGAACTACATACACCCCTAACTTGAAAAATGCTCTTGAGATTCAAAAAAGCCAAGGTCTAAAGGAAGAACAGTGAGTCAGTCACTCTCACTGTGGTGAGAGTAGGTATTGTTGATAAAAGGTAATTTAAGTGTTGCCTACCTAATAAAGCTATAGCTCACTGGTTCTAGAGAGGAAAGGGAAAATTAGAAGAGGAAAACTGGTTAGTACCAGACGGAGACAAGTGAGGCATTCATATGAGGTGCAAAATTCAAGGGTGGAGCAAAATTCAGTAATCAATATAAAATAATATTTAATGCAATATTTAAAAATAAAAATTAATGTAAAAGATCCATGATGAATGATATATTAAAACTTTAAATGAAAATGGGGACCACAAAGGTGAGTGAATTTCTTTGAAAGGAACGTCAGTCATGAAAGTTTTCTAAGTAAGGTTCAGAAGAAGTGTAGTAGAGACCATAGATGACGGAAACCATAGATGGGCTTCAAGGGATCAGGAGAAGCAAAATTTTCCCTTATAACCCCCATTCACCCCTAGGATAGTACAGACAACTGTAAGGATTTAGGAGAAGCCATGCATGTATACATGAGCATTTTTTTGGCAGTATGCCTTCTAAAGATAGGGAATTTAGGATAAGGAGGAGTTCTATATAGTTCAAATGACTAAGCAAGCCCAGATGAAGCAAAGACTCTGAGCCTGAGACAAAGAGGACTTAGATGGGATGAACTTAGCATCAGTCACCCTGTGAGGACCACAGCTTCAGCAGCAGAAGCCTAAGCAGATGAAGACACATTGGAAGCAAAGAAAAGCATGACAGATGTCATCAAGGTACAAATGGCACTGGAGAAAAGGTGCACAAATGATACCAGAGTCACATGTAAGTGTCCCCTCTATCTCAGAATTACAACCATTCAGGGAAGAGGAAAAGAAGAAGAGGCATACAATGACTCAGTTCATATCCAAAAGAGAATGAAATACTAAGTTGCAAGTGACTGTGAATGGCAATGGAGGGTTTCAAAAGCTACATTGCATTTAGTTTTAGAAATATAAAACACATTTTTCCTATCTTCATTTAGTAACTCAAAGTGTGATCTTGGAGCGCCAGCTTCAGCATCACTTGGGCAAGCTTATTAGAAATGCAGAATTTTGAGTATAACAGCAGAGCTACAAAGAAGTGTCTGCTTTTAGCTAAATCCCTTCTGTGAAAGAAATAAGGGAGTCTTGCCAAGAAAAGCCCTCTCTATACTAATGTAGAAGAAGAGAAAGAGAGAGAACCTAATTTTAATACTAGGCAAACAGTGTTAGCATGGTAGTTTAGCAGTGACTACAAGAGCTGGACAGAATATCACACAAAATTTATACAAAATGTAGAAAAGAATGATTAGAACTTCCCTTGCTTCATTGAGAAGCAAGAGGACAAAATTTGTGCTTTTCTCATCTATGACCGTTGGAGACTCCTGAGCTATCTTTGGAGGTAAGTCTTCACAGTTCCAAGGATTAGAAAGCCCATGAACTTGCCTTGTAAAATATAAAGGTCAAACCTTTTTTCAAGCCCATTGAATTCTCCAGGAGACAGCATAGTCAGCATCCTCTCTCTGCAAAAGAAATGTTATCATTTTAACCTTATATCACCAAATTGATGTCCACATTAACATTTGAGAAGTATTCTGACACCTGAGCCATTGAGGAAATAATTTGACATTGATCATTGGTCAATACCCAAGGGGATGACTACATATATAGATTCAATGGTTCAATCATTCTTCTTGCTCAACTTCTGGAAGATTTACAGTTACATCAATGAAAAATTTAACTTGACTGGGGTCACCGAACTTTCTGTGATGAGCCAGAGAGTAAAATATTTTAGGCCATATAGTCTCTTTTATAACTGTTTGACTCTGCCAATGTGACGGGAAAGCATGGAAATACATATTAAATGAGCATGAGTAGGCTTCAATAGCAGGCAGCATGCTGATTTGGCTTTGCAATCCTGTTCTAGAATGTTCTGTGGACTGGATCTTCTAAAATATAAGGCTATAGTGGCTAAGGAATAGGGTTTGCCACTCTGTGATCCTGTTTTCATAATTCCTAATTTCTGCTGTCGTCTTGTCACATAGCCTTTGCAATTAAAGTTATTTATCTCTGTGCTGTGGAGGCTTAGCACACTGAGAGCATGGCTTTGCTCTTTTCAACCCTAGATTATAGCATATTAAAACACTCAAAATGCTGTTTTGCTTATGATGATAGTGCTATTCCTAGCTGTTGGCTTTTTACATGTTACAGATGGATCTGTGGCATACTTAAAAATCAATATAGGAATATTTCATGTATCAAGTAAAGTATACTAGTTGTAGGACAGTTGAAAATAGAGCTTAATAGTGTTAAATAATAAAGTAATAGCAAAAGCAGTATCTTTGGAATATATAATGCTTTCATATTTTCCTTTATTCCTTTCTCCTTTTATTATTAACAGTTGGACCAGGTAGATAGAAAATATTTCTGTGGCTTTGGAAAATTAAATCAGATGTCCAAGGTTACATAGCAAAAAAAATTAGACCTCAGCTTAAAGCCACTATTTCTACTTCCTATTCTAGTAAACTTTTTACTACAACATAAACTCTTTAACCAGTAATGGCACTAAGTATTAATATTGTTGATAAAAACTGTATTTAAAATCTACAATTCTCTTCCAGAAATGTTCTGAAATTTATTCATCACCTAGACAGAGCTGTTACACGGTTCTGTTTTCTTTGATCACACCCTATATCATCATGAATTTCCATTTTAGAAAAAAAATTTAATTGGTTTTCAATGAACCATTATACACATTTTATATTTATACAATTATAATAGATTATCAATTAGGCAATAAACTTGTTTTGAGTAAATTATATTCTTTGATAAGATGCAAGTGAATTAATTTGCTCAATGAAGTTCAAAATAAATACTAGTCTCATGCTGCTCTTAAAGGTTTATTTGATCTCCCACATTCGTACCCATCTTTCAGAGAACATCTGCTCTAATTGCCTTGTTCTTCTCTAAGTCAATATTAGTTGCACCTGAAAGTACCTATTATTGAACTTTAAATTCCATTAGGAAGGTCTCCATTTTGATCTGTGTTGTCTTTCTCTTTCCATTACTGGCTTGTATATCTTCGAAAGATATTTAATGAAGTTAAGAGAAGGACTTTTACATTCTTGGCATGAGAGTCTTCCTACAGGAATCAGGAAACCTTTCAGGCACATGGTAAACATGGATAAGACACAGAAAGAATGAAAGTGGTCTCCGTCCTCAGGTCGCTTCCTCCTCCCACCCCCAAACGACTCTCAGTTCCTTTAGAAAAAAGAAAATGTTGGTACTGCAAAAATGACATTATAATGTGATTCCTTCTTGTTAGTACTAGTGTGATTCTTTTGATACTCGCATATAAAAGTCTCTCAACATGTTTTGCTGTAATGAATGGAAATATATTCTCTTGAAAACCTTTTAACTTTCTACTTAATGGAAGGATTCAAGGAGGAAAGTGGAAAACTGAAAAGAATGGAAACAATAAACTACAATTGCAAGTACAGGAGCCCAGCTTGTAGGCGTATAATGGACTTGGGTTGTGTGCCTGAGATGACTCAAGTTCTCTGACTGCATTGACTATTCATTTTTCTTGGCTCTGTATGTATTTTTGCCTTGTTTCAGAAAGTATCTGAGGTATCTACAAGCTAAAACACAAATAATAAAATATTAACAAAAAGAAGCACAAATCAGAAATAAGATTAAAAAAAAATGTCAGTTCATAGTGACTGCTGGGCAGAGTAGAATGAGGTGAGATAGTGGATGGGGAAGGGGACAGAGAATGACATCCAGGTGTTCTGGCTACATTGTCCCCATACTTGTGACCGCAGACCCATAAGATCATCTCTATATTTAGTGAGGACTAAACAAAAAAAGAGTAGCATTGCTAGGATTATCAGACATCAGAGCTGTGCCATTCTTTAGGTGATCAAAACTATATTATGACCCTAAAACAAAAGAAATAACATGTTGTCTTAGTATTAGGCATTGAATTGTCTCCTAAAATTTGTATGTTGAAATCCAGCATGGCAGTGCTTAGAGATAAAGCCTTCCAATAGAACTGGCTTCCTATTAGGAAGAGAAAAGATGCCTCTGATGTGATCACAAAGGAAAGGACAGGTGAGGATGTGGTCAGAAGACAGCCATCTGCAAACCAGAAGGAGAGACTACCCTGGTAATCAGTTCTGTCAGCACCTTGATCTTGGTCTTCTATCCTAGAACTTGGAAAAAATAATTTCTGTTACCTTTTCTCAATTTTATTTATTTATTTATTTATTTATTTATTTATTTATTTATTTATTTAAATTGGTGCATTGTAATCCTACAACTTTGTTAGGTACAGGCTGGTAAAGGCATACATGCACACATTTCTCATTTAACCCTTCCCCAATTCCCACCCCACTCCCTCACCCTCCCTCCTTCTCAGGTTCAGTTTAGTGATTGACTTTGATGTGTTTGTCAAAGTATATCATGTGAATTAGGGTGTTCTCCATCCCCTCATCAACTTCAGTTAAGTCAACTTCTTTGCTCATTTAAGGTTTCTCCTTCTTCATCTGGAGTCCCTCTTATGCCCCATTTTCTCCCTAGCTTCCACATATTAGGGAGAGCATACAATATTTTTACTTTTTGTGACTGACTAATCTATTTAACATAATGTTTTCCAGTTCCATCCATTTCCCTGCAAGTGACATGATTTTGTTACTTGAGTTGCTCAGTCTGTAGCATTCTGCTATGCTATCCTGAGTCTGTAGCATTCTGTTATGCTGTCCTGATCACACATGGATAACCTGAAAAATACTAAACTAAGTGAAAGAAGCCAAACACAAAAGCTACTTAATAAGATTGAAATATCAAATGGACAAACTTAGGAAGATAGAAAGTAATTTAATTACTGCTTAGGGGCTGAGTAGGTGCTAGGGAAAAAAAAGAATTGATAATTATGGGATAGAGTTTCTTTAGGGGTTGGGAGAAAAATGTTCCAATATTGACTTTGATGATGGTTGTGCAACCATATGAAGATATTAAAGAAAAAATATTGAGTTATGCACTTTTTAAACAGTTGAATTATATCTTAATAAAGCTGTTTTTGAATAAAGAACTAAAATAATATATAGAATATTATGTAAATTAAGATTTAAACCTTGTGATTTTAATAAGAAACAAGTTATCACTTCATACTTTGTCTTATTTTTGCATTCATGTTATTTCTTAAAATTACATTATGATAGCCAAATTACTTTAGCTTTACATTTTTTATTTTTCTTAGTGTATATTGAGACTTGCTGTTACCATTAACTTGTGTCCTTCAGAAATTCATGGGAATTTTTTTTTTTTTTTTTTTTTTGTGGTACTGGGGATTGAACTCAGGGGCATTCTACCTCCGAGCTATACCCCCAGCCCTATTTTTTATTCTTTATTTTGAAACCGAGTCTCACTAAGTTGCAGAGTGTCTCACTAGGTAGCTGAGGCTGGCCGTGAACCCAGATCCTCCTTCCTGTCTCAGCCTCCTGAATGCTGGGATTACAAGTGTGCGCCACCATGCCTGGCTCATGGGAAATTATTTGATGGCATGCCAGAATCATCTATGAAAGGTAACAACTGCCAGGTATGGTGGTATATTCCTGTAATCCTAATACTTGGAAGGCTGAGATAAGTGGATCCCAGGTTTGAAGCCAACCTCAGCAACTTAATGAGACGCTCAGCAACCTAGGAATACCCTGTTTCAAAATAAAAAGGGCGGTGGGTGTAGCTAACTAGATGTAAAATACCTCTGGGTCCAATTGCCATTATCACTAAGTAAGTAAATAAATAAATAGATATATAAATAAATAAATAAATAAATAAATAGAAAGACAGCAATTTATACCAGCTCTTCACATCACAGTCTCCCATTCTCTCTGGGAATATTTTTATTGTGGGCTACGAGTATTAACAGAAGCATCTTTCCTATTTGTATCCAACACTTAATACAATAATTATTACATATTAGATGTTTGACATAAACAAGGAAAGGAGAAAAGGGAAGAGGGAATGAAGTAAACGAAGGAAAGGAAGGATGGAATATAATCTGATCAAAGGTTAAGTTTGCTTAATACAATACAAATAGAGCCCCTTACCCCTCTAGCATAAGTTACTCATCTCTGCAAACTTTTTTTTTTCTTCTTGGTACTGAGGATTGAACACAGGAGAAAATGACATCCAAGTTCACCCCCAGACTTTTTAATTTTTTTTTTATTTTGAGACAGAGTCTCAATATTTTGAGGGTCTTACTAAGTTTCTGCAGCTGGCCTTGAAAATGTGATCCTCCTGTCTCAGCCTCCCAAGTATTGAGATGATAGGCATCTGCACCTGGCTACCTCTATCGACTTTAATTCTTATTGTCAAATTCTTTCTATATCCAACTTAAATGAACAAAAGTGACATCAAATACTGTTTTCTGCCCCTTCTACTTTGGTCAGTTTCTACCCTTGCCAATTTTGTACTGTCACAGTCCTGCTTATGGTTCTCAGATCCCTCAAACATCCCACAGATTCCTTGGGGACCACATAGTCTTTAAGGAAGATTGAGCTCTCTGTGTGTTAAATCTTTCTCTCTGCCTTTCTTCCTTTTTTTCTTTCCCCTGATTACATTGTGTTCATGTTCTGGCATGTATTTGAGGGGTCTTCTCCCAGCAGTCTGTCTTAGTGACAGTGCTCTGGCTTTAAACTGACTCAGGCCACTGTTTTGTAACAAAGGACAGGACATTGATTCTCAGTGCCCTTTACCTCATGGTAGCAGATATTTCCCAACTGTATAACTATCATCTATGTTGACTATATCCTGTAATACTGTTTAACCATGGAATAATCTTATTTTTTATTGTTTATTTATTTATTTATTTATTTATTTATTTATTTATTTCTCTATTTATTTGTGGTACTGGGGATTGAACCCAGGGGTGTTATACCTCCGAGCTATGCCCCCAGTCCTATTTTTTATTCTTTATTTTGAAACAGGGTCTCACTAAGTTGCAGAGTGCCTCACTAGGTAGCTGAGGCTGGCCGTGAACCTGGATCCTCCGGTCTCAGCCTCCCAAATGCTGGGATTACAATCATGTGCCACCACGCCTGGCTCTGGAATAATCTTATAACAAAAATAATAGCAAATATCCATTGAGTGTACACATAAAATGCTGAATATGAATAATTATTCATGAGTGTGAGTAATAACAATAGTTCATATATCAGCAACAGCCATGATCAACTCTACACTAGATAGTAGACTTGGATCTTTATACCTATGAACTCATTATTCAAAGTTCAAATCAATGCTTAAAGATCAGTGTCCTTTATCTCCACTTTATATATGTAGACCCCAAGGCCTATTGAGATGAAATTGCTTGCTCACATATGGGACAAGGGGTACACCTGTTGTTGAACTTTGTAGCCCCAAAACCCTATCCAGTATGACCAACCTGATCCTAAGGAATCTCCAGTTAAGCCCACTGGACCATGGCAATAACACATTGCCAAATCTTAGCACTTGCATTGTGTGAATTCTCTGTTGTGTAAAATGTTGGTAACTCTTTTCCCCAAACAGTAATCTCAATGTATTTGGTTCTCTTTTGGCGGCTTTCATTCTTTTGGAGCAGGGAAATTTTGTTTACAAGCCTGACATTTCTACCATGCATGCCTATGCCTGTGACATTAGCCTTAGTTGGTTCTAACTCATTTTATATAGTTCTGCTTCAGATTCACCAGCTTATTTAAGGTCACTAGTTGGCATATTTTCATCAATTTTTTGTGTGGTGATGGGTATTGAATCCAGGGGCATTCTACATCCAAGATATACCCGTAGCATTATTTATTTATTTTTTAAATTTGGAAACAGGTCTTGCTAAGTTGCTCAGAGACTCACTAAGTTGCTGAGGCTGGTTTCTGCTATCCTTCCCATTTCAACGTCTCAAGTACTAGAATTGCAGGCATGCTCCACCATACAAGGTGACTATTCTCATCATCCTTAAATTAGGTAACTCTTAGTTAAAAAGAAAAATTACAATATGTTCATAATGATCATTAAAATTTGTATTCTTTCTGTGTCCAAATTATTTCTCATAAGAACATTGCTTATTATTAACAGATGTTTCAACCATACCTTCCTTATAGAATTTTAGCAAGTTATATATTCTCCATAATAATTATCCATAATTAGTAGGTTTATTAATTTACTATTAGTTTTAAAAAGCTTTTTGGTTGTCTTCTTTTTCTGGGATTTGCTTTGTTTTGACATGTATTTTTGAATAAGAATGCTTAATTCTAAAGGGATTAGTATACAGCGAGGTTTCTTTAGTCATTCGTTTTACTTAGAACACCATTGTCTAAGTGTGTGTATGTGTCTATGTGTATCTGAAGCAATTTTTTAAACAAATTGCACATGTGTTTTCTCAAGGCTGTCTGAATTTCCACTTCCTCTGACATAGAAATAACACACTTAACTTGTATTCTTGAGGCTTGCCTAACGACCACGAATCACGTCATTCAGTCACTGGAATTCTGTGCTGAAGGGCATCTTCTCTACCATGTGAAAATGATGCAGCAATTAGTGTGCACATTGCTTATATCCTCGGCCCCTGTCTATACACTCCACTGCTAAGCTTCACTACACAACCAAAGATGAAATTATTAATAATTTCAGGATGGTGATAGCAGAGCATTAAACCAAGCCCAGGGCCCTTCTGAGTGCAGGTAATGTGCAGCAATACAGGGTGCCATCCCTGGAGACTGGCTGTGACACAATCTACCTGGCACTAGGGACTGGCTTTGGTTTCTGCAGCTATGATGGCTCTGACCTCGGCTGCATCTTGTTTATTGGTTTTCAGACACCCCCATGCATGATCACCTTTATCTCAAGTGACATTTTAGTATAATTTTAAAAGGTGCTTCCTTCTCTAGACAGATCATGCCCTCATTAAAGGGAAAATGGAAATATTTTTTGCACTAAATACATAGTTATGGACTTTGAAGACTATTCAGTACACACAGATATCCATCAGCATCAACCCTAAAATATTATTTTTTTATTACTATTGGATTATAAAAGCCAAGAATTATCATAGGAACCTGGTATCATGCTGTGTCCCTGCCTCAAACATCCTGGATCATCATCGTCATTTTCTTTTCCTTTTCCTTCTTTTTTTTCATGTCTTCCTCCTCCTCCTCTCTTTACCTCTTCCTTCTCCTCTTCCTCCTCCTCCTCCTTTGTCTCCTCTTCCTTTCTTTCTTTCTATTTCTTAATTTATTTCTCCTTTCCCTTCTTTCTTCCTTGCTTTCTTTTAGTGTGTGTGTGTGTGTGTGTGTGTGTGTGTGTGTGTGTGTGTGTATCAATAGGGATTAAATCTAGGGCCGTTCAACTTCTGAGCTATTATTTTTTAATTTTTAAATGAGACCTCACTAAGTTGCTGAGGGCCTTGCTAAGTTGGCTAGACTGGCCTTCAACCTGTTATCTTTCTGTCTTAGTCTCCCAAGTGCTGAGATTACAGGCGTGCAATGCCACACCCAGTTCCTGAATCTTTTTTCACAAAGAATTTCTTATTCTCATCTGTAACCCTAACAACTACTTCCATTGTTTTTTTATCTTTGTGATATATATAAAAAAATTAAGATTTCTCCTAATGCTGTTTTAAGAAGTTAAGCCAATTGTCCTGAGGCTCTCAGGAACTCCGCCACCACAGTTTCTACCTCCCTTGCTGCCCACCTTCACTGAATTAAAGCCAGTGCCAAAGGCTTCCTGCTGTAAGCACTGACTGTGTGAGCGTCTGTGTGAATGTCTCTTGGTCTGTAGCTTTCCCACTTTTGTCCATCTGTTGCAGTTATCTCCCCTGAGTTGGAGGATGCATCCAACACACTGCTGATATTGACTCCATTAATGCTGTCCTTCCTTCCACTAAGGAAAAGTCAGAGACAAAAAATATTTAGCAAAGGAGAAGAAAAGTTTACATGTAAAAATGTAAGAGAGCCAGATATTTGAGAAACTGTCTCAAATAAAGAATAAAGCAAAAATTTGAAAGGCAAAAGAAAACTAAAAAATTTTCAAGATTACTAAATGTACATTATGGTGCTCATAGTGGAAACAGTGAACATGATTATCATGTTTAGAAAAGTCATGTCATGTCTTCAGACATCAATATATCAAAACCAGGGGTACAACTTAGTGAGACCCTGTTTCAAAATAAAGAATAAAAAATAGGACTAATGGTTTAGTTTGGAGGTAGAATGCCCCTGGGTTCAATCCTACTACGTAAAAAACAAAACAACAACAAAGTTGTTTTGCTATGAAGTTTAAGTTAAAGTAAAAAAGTTCAAGACTTTATTTGTTTGAGAGACCACAGTCAGATAGATTGACCCTGTGATTTTTGTTTATGTCAGGGTATAAAGCTTTTTTCTCCTTACTAAGCATGATGTTAAGTGCATAGTAATGTTCCGAGCTGAATGAGCTGTCAGCTCTTGCTTTCATACCTCTGGTGTTAATATTCTTTGGACCAATTCTTGACAGGTGCTTAAACAGGTATGACATCAGGGGCAACCGTAATATAAGTCTGTTTTTTATTTTCAACTTGATGCCTTTGGGGTTACAATGCTGACACTTCAGATATTACTCAGGAAAGGCAACCATGCTTTTGGTGGTATAGGAGCTAGTCATTTTAGAATCCCAAGGAATGAGGCATAGGACCACTAAATCTAAGAAGGTTAACAGCTAGTAGTTTACCTTCCTTCTCTTTATCAAAAATACATTTCTGAATTTTTTTTTTTTTTTTTTTTTTTTTTGCGGTACTGGGGATTGAACTCAGGGGCATTCTACCTCCGAGCTATACCCCCAGCCCTATTTTTTATTCTTTATTTTTAAACCGAGTCTCACTAAGTTGCGGAGTGCCTCACTAGGTAGCTGAGGCTGGCCACGAACCCAGATCCTCCGATCTCAGCCTCCTGAATGCTGGGATTACAAGCGTGCGCCACCATGCCCGGCCATTTCTGATTTTTATCAAGATAAATTTTTGTTTACAAGACCCATTAGTATTTCATTTGGCTGCTTTGCTGTTCACCAGAAGCTTAAGTATGTGGATAAATGGAGACATGATGATTGGTCAGGACCGTTGATGTCCTTGAGTCTGTTTGTAAGCACACCGAGTCTCATTAAGGTTATGTAGGTATGATTGGTCAATACTGGAGTTTTTTGCTTATACATATTGATTGTTTAATTTTCAGAACAATCAAATTCCCTTCTTAAATATTTCAACATTGTCATTCTAGAACATAAAGAAGACACCTTTATAGCATTGAGGTACTTAGTATACTTAATATTTATATAATAATATTGAGTAATATCAAATTTACCCAATTTGAGTCTAGAGGTGCAGCTCAGTAGTAGAGCACTTGCCTAGCATACATGAGGCCCTGAATTTGATCCCTAACACCACACACACACTCACACTTGACTGTCTCCAAAATAAGCATTATGATATTGTATATAAATTTAGAAGCCTACCTCATGTCACCCATTATGTTTGTATTTCATTTCTAAATAATCTTCAATCCAGAACATACCCCATAGCTTTTTTATGTTTCTATTTTGTCCTTTATAAAATTGAAACACTGTGGAAACCAAGCTAGTAGTTGTTTTATAGAATCTTCTACAGATGAGTCTGCCATTTAATGTGCCAATACCAAATTGTTAAATTATTAAGATGATATATTGTTTAAAATTTGTTATTAATTCCCTTACCCTATTTCTCTAATTTTTAAGATTTCCTAACTTTTCTTGGAAGTTTATATTTTCCTATATGATGTTTTAATCTAATTTCCTTTCTCTGCAAAGACAAAAGAAATTTTGCTGGAATTTTTAAATAAAATTAATATTACATATTGATGTGAAAAAGTGGCATATGACTTAGTCATTTAGTAATAAAAGTAATATTGGAAGTCCCCTTAATGTTTCAAAGGGTAAGACTTACCCCAGATAACCCAGAGTTTATGCTTTTACTAATAATTTTGAAGAGGCAAATGCTAAACAGGATATTAATTTGTAATTTTTTTATTGAAAGTAGAAAAAAAGTATATAATTATCCCCTCAGCACACATCACCCAGCTTCTATAATGATCAGTAATGATCATTCTTCTCCTCTACTCACAGTCTCTTTCCCCTGGGCCCAAATTATTTTACCACATGGTGTTTCAAAGATTTTTTTCTCCTCATGTGCTTTATAAATATATGATCTCACTTTGCTAGAATAGCATTGTCTCTTCAAATATCATCAAATATTTGGCATTTTTAATTTAAATCATTGCTGTCGTACTGAAAACTAAACCTGCAAAGCAATGCATTGACCTACTCTGAAGAATAAATGATTTGCTACACAGAGAGAAGTCTTTCTAGAGATAGACTGGAATGACCAAATGGTGGGATAGACTAAATCGGTAATTTGTTGTTTCAAATCCTTTCTAGGGATAAAATGAAAAGCAGAATACAAGTATAGACTGTGTTCAGAGCCTCAGATAGATATGACCACATTATGCTTAGGAAAAATTCTTTTTTGTGTGTGTGTGAGGTACTGGGGATTGAACTCAGAGATGTTCTACCTCAGAGCTATGCCCCAAGGCCTATTTTATATTTTGTTTTGAAACAGGGTTTTACTAAGTTGCTGAAAGGGGAATTTTCTTTTAACTATAAGATCCTGATAAGGAAGCACAGGCATTTTTTTGTGTGTGTGCATGTGTGTGGGGGGGGGGTGGAGGGGGTAATGGGTATCGAACTTAAGGGAGCTATTGAGGTACATCCTCAGCCCATTTTATTTTGCATTTTGAAACAGAGTCTCTCATAAAGTTGCCAAGGCTTGCCTAGAACTTGTAACCATCCTTTCTCAGCCTCCCAAAAACTGTGATTATAGGAATGTGCCACCATGTCCAGCTAAACGCTGGCCTCTCTCTCTCTTTCTTTTTTTTTTGGTGATATTGGAAATCAATTTCAGGGGTATTCTAATCCCAGCCCTTTTTATTTTTTTTATTTTGAAAACATAGTCTTGCTAAGTTGCTGAAGGTCTTACTAAATTGCTGAGGCTAGTTTTGAACCTGTGATTCTCCTATCTCAACCTCTCAAGTACTAGTACTGAGATTACAGGCATGTGCCACCATGCCCAGTTAAATTCAGGCATTTTTTTTATTGTAATAATTCATGCATTGTAAGCATACATCTTTATTAGGTACAAATTGATATCAACATATGTGCACACATTTCTCATTTGACCCCTTCCCAAATTCCCACCCTGCTCTGTCGCCCTCCCTCCCTCTCAAGTTATGTTTAGTGGGTGACCTTGATATATTGTGTAAGCATATCATGTGCCTTAGGGTGTCCCCTCCTACCCACCGTCCATCCCCTTTGGTTAAATCAACTTCTTTGCTTATCGAGGGTCTCTCATTTTTCATTTGGAGACCCTCTTATGCCCCATCTTCTCCCTAGCATCCGCATATTAGGGAGAACACATGCTTTTTTACTCTTTGTGACTGGCTAATCTTACTTAACATAATGTCTTCCAGTTGCATCCATTTCCCTGCAAAGAACATGATTTTGTTCTTCTTCATGGCTGAGTAAAATTCCATTGTGTAAAATATCCCATAGTTTTGTAATCCATTCATCTGTGGATGGACATCTTGGCTGTTTCCATAGTTTGACTATTGTGAATTGTGCAGCTATAAACATAGATACACATGTGTCTGTCTGATAGTTTGGTTTCCATTCTTTTGGGTAGATATCCAGAAGTGGTATTGTTGGATCATATGGTAGGTTCATTCCCATTTGTCTGAGGATCCTCCATACTGTTTTCCAAAGTGGTTGCACTAGTTTGCAATCTGACCAAAAATGTGTTAGGGTTGCCACTTCTCCACACCCTCACCAGCAGTTGTTGTTCATGTTTTTTATGGTTGCCATTCTGATTGGAGTTAGGTGAAATCTCAAGGTAGTTTTGATTTGCATCTCTCTGATTGCTAATGATGTGGAACATTTCCTCATACATTTATTGGCCATTTGTATTTCTTCTTTTGTGAACTGTCTATTTAGATCCTTTGCCCATTTTTTGATTGGGTTATTTGTTTTCTTAGCTGTGAGTTTCTTGAGTTCTTTGTATATCCTAGATATTAGACCTCTGTCCGAACAGTAACTGGCAAAAATCTTCTCCCACTCTGTAGGCTCTCTGTTGAGGTTTTTGATAGTTTCCTTTGCTGCACAGAAGCTCTTCAGTTTAATGCAATCCCGTGTATTGATCTTCTTTGAGTTGCTTGTGTTTTGGGGTCTTGTTGAGAAAGTTTTTACCTGTGACTATGTGTTGAAGTATTGGTCCTATGCCCTCTTCAAGTAGCTGCAAGGTCTCTGGCCTAACTTCCACCTTGAGTTTGATCTTTGTTCCACCTTGAGTTGACTCTTGTGCAGGGTGAGAAAGTGGGGTTTCTTTCCATTTTCCTGCATATGGTTAACCAGTTTTGCCAACACCATTTGTTAAAGAGGCTATCTTTTTTCCAGTATATATTTTTGGCTCCTTTGTAAAAAATCAATTGACTCTAAGCATGTGGGTCTGCTTCTGAAACTTCTATTATTCTCCATTGGTCTATGTGTCTGTTTTTTGTGCCAATACCATGCTGTTTTTGTTAATGTGGCTTTGTAGTAGAGTTTGAAGTCAGGTATTGTGATACCTCCTGCATGGTTCTTGTTGCTAAGAACTACTTTGGCTATCCTGGGCTTTTTGTTTTTCCAGATGAATTTAAGGATGATTTTTCTATGTCTGTGAGGAGCGACCTTGATAATTTCATGGGTATTGCATTGAATCTGTAGATCAGTTTTGGGAGGATGGTCATTTTGATGGTATTTATTCTGCCTATCCAATAACATGGTAGATCCTTCCATCTTAAAGTCTTCATCAATACCTTGCTTCACCTTTTTATAATTTTCCTTATAGAGGTCTTTTACCTCCTTGGTTAGTAAATTCAGGCATTTTTAAAGATGCTATTGGCATCTATCTGAATTCTCAGTTGTAAGTCAGCATCATTGTCTTATTTACACTGAATTCATGATGCTCACTTTTCTCAGAACAAATTAAGAATTGAGAATTAAGAGAAAACACACAGTACAATTTACAACACTCAAACTATAGAACCAACCCAGTGTCCATTGATAAATGAATAAAGAAAATTTGGTATATACCCACAGTGAAATTCTACTTAGAAAAACAAGATTACTTCATTTTCAGGAAAATGGATAGAACTAGAGAATAGTATGCTTAGTAATATAAGCCAGACTCAGGATCATGTATGGAAACTAGAAAGAAAATATGAAACAAAAAGTACTTTAAATACAGCAGAAAGAAACCTGTAGAGTAGTGGAGGGGGATTGGGGAAAGTATTTGGGGAGGGGAAAAGGAAAGACTAAGGAAGAAAACAGATCAAATAATTCTAAGACAATATATAAAGTTATCACTATCAATTTCACTAATGAATAGGGATCGAGGAGGAGGGAGAGGCATGGGATCTGGAAGGAAATAAACCAAGTGATATGTTCATGTTTGTATCACATGGAACCTAACTATGATGTCTAATTGCAATGTAAATAGATCAATAAATCAAAAAGGAAACAACTTCACTCAGCTCTTAGGCCTATTTCTTATTACCGCCTCTGCATACTCTGAGGGTCATCTGTTCTGAACGGCTTATGATTCAACAAGCTCCTCTTTACTCTCCCCTCTTCTCTCATTTCTTCCATTCTGTCTCAAACAAATGTATAGATTGATCACTCTTCCTGGTAATTATCCTTGACCCCCATATTTTGATTAAGTATGGTTTACAAGTAACATTATTTGATAGATATTTACATCTTTTCTTCCCTTGTAGATTATGGACTCCTTGAAGGAAGAAGCTATATCTAAACAACCTTCATCCTTGCATCTTCCAAGTCAATCATTACAAAACAGAAAATTGTAAATATGAGCAAATCAATACTATTTCAAAATAAAAAGGGTTGAAGCTGGGCATGGTGGTGCATGCTTGTAATCCCAGTACTTGGGAGGCTGAGACTGGAGGATCCAGGTTCGTGTCCAGCCTCAGCTACTTAGTGAGGCCCTTCACAACTTAGTGAGACTCCGTTTCAAAATAAAGAATAAAGAATAGGACTGGGGGTATAGCTCTAAGATAGAATTTCCCAGGGTTTAATCCTCATTACCAGAAATAAATAAATAAATAAATAAAAAGGGCTGGGGGTATAGCCTGGAGGTAGAAAGCTCCTGAGTCTAGTCTCCAGTTCAAAATAAATAAATAAATAAACAAATAAACTCTCTCCTATAATGAGCACATTTTATATGAAGACTTTTCAGTGATGTAATTTAAAGGATGTCTCTTTAATATAAATTAGCACAAACAAGTAGTATTAGCTTCAAAGCTCTTTAAATAATTATCTGGTATACCTATAGATATACAAATTACTTTATGGTAAAAGTGGCATTTTGTTTTTCTTCTGGCCTTGCTTGTCTTTTGAAGAAGCACAGTATTTTATGGCTGTAGGTTTACTTTGTAGCTGACAGAACGAGTGGAGCATTACTATGCTTGATGAAACACTACTGCTCCTGCTCAAACAAATGTATATCAAAATGAAAGTAAGTGGAGAGATTACTGCTTCTTAGATTAGTGCCTATTATCAATAAGCGGAGAGCTTCAAGTGCTCTAGCTAATGTGATTTCTTTGCCATTAAGGATAATTTATTGTTCTATTGTATGAATAGTTGTCAAATCTTTACACAAAGAGTCAGATAATCCTTTGCACAATATTTAGTACCTCTGTTAAAAAAAATGAGATTTGAAATGTATTGAACAAGGGACTTCCCCCTAACATTTCTTCTGAGATAAAACGCTGCTGCTTAAGCATTTGCTACAGATATAATCTAATAATATGTGCATGTGGCAGAGTGCCTAGTTGCTATTTACATGTGGCTGCCATCTTGCCAATTAATCATGCATGAGCTACATGAATTTATGAATCTGATATGACAAAATTGGGCATGCCATCATTATTCCTATGTCAAAACATATCTAACAAATCAAAGTATTTAGGTCTAGGTTTGGCTGAATACAAGCTTTTCTGGCAGTGCAGGAGGTCAACAGGATGTGTTAATGTGTCTAGGGAGGTAGTGGCATCAGGGGTGGGAAAACCAGATAGGTGCAATCAAAGTACAGAAAAGCAGAGCCTAGAAGCATCTTTTGGTTAACCCTTGGGAAGAACAGTGCAGGTAGGGGGAGACTAGAGTCAAGGAGATCAAGGATGAGTGGCAGATTAGTGTCCCAGCACACTGGCAAAGAACCCAGAGATCCCAGCAAACAAAATCTGTCACAGAGTTGGATTTTGGGGTCAAACATATGGGGCACCATAGTGCTAGCAAGAGCAAGGCAAACCACAGCCTTACAAGAAATGTACATGACATAATTCCATGGTATGGATCTGTGAATAGAAAAAACAAAATTGAAAAGCAATTTAGGAGTCCTAGAAACAGAACTGAAACTTCATCTTAAGGAGGAACATCAAAATATAAAATCCAAAGTAGACCATAGAGAAAAACTGACTTGATATTTCAAAATATAAATTGGAGCAAAGGGTTCTTAAATTGTCCTTAATCAAGAAAACAATTTTTTCCAGCTGGGTATAATGGCACCCCCATATAATCCCAGTACTTGGGAGACTGAGATAGGAGGATTTCAGGTTCAAGGCCAGATTTGGTAACTTGGCTGGCAAGACCCTCAGCAACTTGGTGAGACACCATTTCAAAATAAGTGAGAAAAGCTGGGGTGTGGCTCATAGGTAGAATACACCCAGATTAAACCCCTATTACCACTCCTCCAAAAAAGAGGATTTTTCCAAGGGTTTGGTCTTAGATGAATGAGTCTTGATGTAAGATTTAAAGAAACAGAATGAACAGGCAAAACTTGCACAATGCTGAGGTATCAGAGTATCAGAGGTGTGCTGGTAAATACTGAACAAACTAAGGGCATAGCTTCATGGTGGGGATAAGGAAAGACTGCATTTGAAACATTTGCTGATTTCTTTGATGTAAACACTCCTGTTGTAACTGATTTTGAGTTACTACTCTGATATTAACTTTCTCAAAAATATTTGAAAAATGTTAACAATTGGCAGTTATAATCCAGTAAAAAACCAGTTCTAGCACCTTTCTCTCACCATGGATGAGTCTATATAACCTGAAATTTATCATCTTAGTTGACTTCTTTTGTTGATAAAATTATCAATTGTTTTAAATCAATAATTTTCAGTTTACTAGTTATTTTATTATTCAGAAAATATTTATTGAGTACTTTCTGCATACCAGAGCTTGTAGTAGAAATTGCTCAAAGTCCTTTGAGTTTCAAAGGAACATTTATTTTAGAAGGTCATGTACTTCATTTTATATTGGGAATAAAATCTCCTTTAATTATTTTAAAATATAGATTGCTAATAATTCAATCATAGGATTCACATACTTGTCTATATCAACATACTTAAATATCCATAAATGCATAAATTCTTTCCTCTTTCTTCCTCTGAAAGTATAATCTAATTCTCTTCTCCTTGTGTCAGGACAAGCATTGGTGTCTTGCTGAACTAATAGAAAGTGAGAAGTAGATAAGTGTGGGCAGTATGGAAGTCTAGTAGCTTTTTCGAGCCTCTTCAAATACTGATATTTTGGAGCCTTTTGTCTCCATGTCCAAAGTCTAACTATGCTCTATTGAAATCCAAGAGAGAGCTATCCCTAGATGTTTCAGGCTGAGGTTTTTGGAGATCAAAAACATTAAGAAGAATTACGAATTCAACCTTGTCTGAATTCTTGACACTTAAAATTGTAATATACAGTAAAAACAATGATGATAATGATGATGATGATGATGTATCATTTTGTTTAATCTCTAACTTATTACCTTAGTTTGGGCTGTTATAATAGAATGTCATTGACTAGGTATTTCATTTATTAATCTATTTAATTGTTATGGTATTAGAGATTGAATTCAGGGAAATTCTATCTTTTATTCAAAATGATGTGTGTGTGTGTGTGTGCGCGCGCGCGTGCTGTTGCTAGGGATTTGAACTCAGGGGTATTCTATCTCCAAACTACACTCTGAGTCCTATTTTATTTTTTATTTGGAAACAGAGTCTTGCTAAGTTGCTATGAGCCTCCCTAAGTTGCTGAGAGCCTTGCTACATTGCTCAGGCTGGCTTTGAACTGCAATCTTCCTTTTCTCAGCCTATCACGTAGTAGGATTACCATGCCCAGCTGACATTCTACCTTTAAGCTACATCCCATTCCTTTTTATTTTTATTTTGAAACAGAGTCTCACCAAGATTCTATAGGACCTTGCTAAGTTGCTAAGGTTGGCTTCAAATCTGCAATCCTCATGTCTCAAACCACGCAAGTACTGGTATTACAGATGTGTATCCACCATAGCCCACACTGATTGTTTTTTTTAATATTTTTATTTTTTTATAATAATTGGTGCATTGTAATCATACATCTTTGTTAGGTACAAGCTGATAAAGGCATATATGCACACATTTATCATTTAACCCTTCCCCCATTCCCACCCCACCCCCTCGCCCTCCATCCTTCTCAAGTTTATTTTTCTACTTCAACTTTCCATCTTGTTTCTACTTCTAGGTATCCAGGAGCAGAAATTCAACTTGCCATCATTAACTTAAGGCTTGGTATGTCACAGGTATTCAATAAGTCATTGGAGAGTGGAGGTAGTTCCTTGGTAGAGTACACAGCTAACATGAACAAGGCCCTGAGTTCAATCTGCAGCAATAAAAAATGTTCTAGAATTTAAAAAAATATATTGGCTAGTAAAATGAGCTTTGCTTTACTTGGATTCAAAAATGGTCTCCAAATATCATGAAACTGTTTAAAAAATTTGCATTTGCACTTGTTATATGGAGATTTTTTTTTTCTACAGGGAAAATCAATCACGTTCATCAAATTCTCATATTGGAATAAATGAAAAGTAAAGTTTTCCATTTATCTCTTCTCCTTTCCTCTGTAGCATATAAGTTATCTGTAATCTTTCATTTTCCAAATCTTCGATTGATTTTTGGGGGGATTTTATTAAATATCCTTTAGAGATGTGTTACCATGTCTTTTATTCTCCAGGGAAAACTCCTGTAGAGGTATCTATATATTATTGCTTTTTAGATCTCAATCCTCAGCTTCACATGCTTTGCTTAGCATGCCTTATCCACAGTTTGTACTCAATATATTTGTTAAATTGATCTAAAGTGGTCTGTTTTACCACATTCCAATTTTAACTAATAAAAGACAAAATACAGATGGGCATGGTGGCACATGACTTTAATCCCAATTCTTGAAAGGCTGAGACAAGAGGACCAAAAATTCAAGGCCAATTTCAATAAGTTAATGACATCCTGTTTCAATTAAAAAAAAAAAAAAAGCTAAGACATAGTTCAGTGGTAAAGCACCTATGAGTTCAATTCCCAGTACCTTACTCAAAAGAAAAATAAACAAAGGTAAAACACATAATAAATATTTATGATTTTTTCTAGAAGAGGTACATTCTTTTTTCAGAACTTCCATTGCCTCAAATTATGTTAATGTAGCCGGGCGTGGTGGCGCACGCTTGTAATCCCAGCATTCGGGAGGCTGAAACCGGAGGATCCGGGTTTGCGGCCAGCCTCAGCTATCTAGTGAGGCACTCCACAACTTAGTGAGACCCGGTTTCAAAATAAAGAATAAAAAATAGGGCTGGGGGTGTAGCTCGGAGGTAGAATGCCCCTGAGTTCAATCCCCAGTACCGAAAAAAAAAAAAAAAAAAAAAAAAAAAAATTATGTTAATGTTATTCATTTATACCAGTGACATATTTAGGGTATAAATAACAATCAAATCAATATAAAGCTGTTAAATTATTTGAAAAATTCCATAAGACAAACTTT
>PVLC010009872.1:0-52544 GCA_004027655.1 Graphiurus murinus
TCCATCAAAAAAAAAAAAAAAAAAAGGAAAAAGAACCCAACAAAAAGGCTGGTGGCTGAGCCGGATGCGAACAGCTGCCCCTCCGCCTGGAGGCTGGTCTGTGCGCGAGCTGGGCTCCAGATCCGAGCCTCCTTAAGAGTAGGAGGAGCTCCCGGCCTCTGTCAGGCTCCCTAAGCCGTTCCTTTCAAGCCCTGAATGCCTGAATGTGAGCTGCCCACCGCCCTCCCCGCCCTCCCCCACTCCGCAGCCCCACTCCAGCAGCTCGTAAAAAAAAAAAAAAAAAAAAAAAAGTTTCAACAACAACTAGCAGGACCAATAGCATCTCGGAAAGCCGGGAGAGGGGGCCGAGCGAAGGGCTAAAGAGTGGAGAAAGGAGAAAGCGGGCAGGCTCGGAGCGCGGGGCCAGGGCTCGGCGAGCCGGAGGAGCGTTGCTAATGTTTTTGTTTGTTTGCTTTTCCATGCATGCATAATGAGGGGGCACTGCGGCACCACGCGGGGGCTCCCGGCCCACTTTTGTATTTAAAGCCTCGCTGCGAGAGAGTCGGCAGCCCGGCTCGGCTCGGTGGATTCGCTCCCCGGGCTCCTGGTCACCCGAGAAGCCGCCGCCGAGAAAGCCGGGAGCTGCTCTCCGACCGCGCTGAGCTGCGGCTTCTCGCCGCGCCGCTGGAAGGAGCTGCCGGGACTCGGCCGACGCGGGGGTCGCCGGGGAGGGGGAGGGGACGCGGGAAGGCGGGCAGCTCTCGGACCGCGAGCCAGGAAGCGGCGCGATGCAAGAGCCCGCGGCGGCGGCGGCGCGGCGCTGAGCCGGAGGAAGAAGCCGCGGCCGCACGAGGATCAGCAGGAGTGGAGCGAGATGCACTCGCAGCGCCGCGCGGACCCGCAGCCTCGCCGCCCGCCCGCGGCCCACAGCCCCCCGGGGCGGCAGTGAGCGCCTCCCGCCACCGCCCGGCGGAGCCGAGACTCTCAGGAGGGAGAACCGGTGCATATCGCGGCGGCCGTACACTTCCAGGAGACGAAGCGAGAGCGAGAGCCCACCTTCTGCCACCAGCGGGGCATCGGCAGCGGCGCGCATGGATTTATGAAGACACTCATGCAAGAAGTGGGCAGGACTTGGGTAAACTTTTCCGCCGGCTCCGCGTCCACCGCTCCCCGCACCTCGTCTCTGCTCCCCTGCTCGCCCGGCGGCGGCTGCTGCCCGCGATGGTGGCCGCGCTGCTGGGCGGCAGGGCCCGCGGGGGGACCGTGCCGGGAGCCTGGCTGTGCCTGATGGCGCTGCTGCAGCTGCTGGGCTCGGCGCCGCGGGGCTCGGGGCTGGCGCACGGCCGCCGCCTCATCTGCTGGCAGGCGCTGCTGCAGTGCCAGGGGGAGCCGGAGTGCAGCTACGCCTACAACCAGTACGCCGAGGCGTGCGCGCCGGTGCTGGCGCAGCGCGGCGGGGGCGACACGCCGGGGGCCGCCGCCTTCCCCTCCTCGGCCGCCGCCGCCTCGTCGCGCTGGCGCTGCCCGAGCCACTGCATCTCGGCCCTCATTCAGCTCAACCACACGCGCCGCGGGCCCGCGCTGGAGGACTGTGACTGCGCGCAGGACGAGAACTGCAAGTCCACCAAGCGCGCCATTGAGCCGTGCCTGCCCCGGACGAGCGGCGGCGGCGCGGGCGGCCCGGGCGCGGGCGGGGTCATGGGCTGCACCGAAGCCCGGCGGCGCTGCGACCGCGACAGCCGCTGCAACCTGGCGCTCAGCCGTTACCTGACCTACTGCGGCAAGCTCTTCAACGGGCTGCGCTGCACGGACGAGTGCCGCACGGTCATCGAGGACATGCTGGCCGTGCCCAAGGCGGCGCTACTCAACGATTGCGTGTGCGACGGCCTGGAGCGGCCCATCTGCGAGTCGGTCAAGGAGAACATGGCCCGCCTGTGCTTCGGCGCCGAGCTGGGCAACGGCCCGGGCAGCAGCGGCTCAGACGGGGGCCTGGACGACTACTACGACGAGGACTACGACGACGAGCAGCGCGCCGGGGGTGCGGGCGGTGAGCCGCTGCTGGACGACGACGACGGCGTCCCGCACCCTGCGCGCCCGGGCGGCGGCGCTGCTGCGGCGGGTGGCCGCGGGGACCTGCCCTACGCGCCCGGGCGCAGGAGCGGCAGCGGCGGCGGCCACTCGGCGCCCCGAGGGCCCTGGACCCTGCTTGCCTCCATCTTGCTGCTGCTGCTGCTCGGGCCGCTCACTTAGGCCTCGCGCTCTGGCCGCTGGAGGCTCGCGCGCTGTTCTGCTCGCCCTGCGCCCGGCACCTGTAGTTGGGGGACGGAGAGAAGATGGTCCAGAGCGCTCCTCCAAACTTTTTCCAGTGGCTTAGGCCTCGCCAGTCTCCCCGCCACAACTTTTGGCACTTCCTTGGTCTCCTCTCCCTAGCACGATTCCTTGGACCTCCTCCCTCACCTTCATTCCAGGCTCCGGAAACAACCATCGGGTCTGCCCAGCTTAAACTTTGCTGTAGAGCTCGGGACACTTGGAAGGAAGCGGGCGTGGGGAAACAGAACTGGAGTGCCGGACTCAGAAGAAAAGGTGCTGACCCATGGGAACCTCACACTTCCAAGAGGCTGGGTTGGGGGCTAAAAGAGGAATTCTGTTTGCTAAGGGGCTGTCTGTTAGCATTTTTCCTGTGCGGGGAATGCATAGTTCTGATATCAACTTTTACTGCTTGTGGACAGTGAGGATAGAGCAATCGTAAGTAATAGAAAAGTGTCACCAATTCTTTCAGTTTACTCAGTCTCAGCCCCCAGAAGTCTCAGTAGCATTGGGTGAGAGGGCGGCATTGCCTTAGGGGAAACCCCTCAATTAGTTTTGGATAACGTTGAGCCCTTGACCTTAATCTCATTGCTACTACTCTCTACTCTGATCTAGCACACTTTTTAGGATTAAGGGTCCAGAAATGCTGGTCTAAAGAGTTACTAAGGTGTTGAACAATGCAACTTTTTATTAAAAAAAAAAAAAAAAAAGCACTGCCATCTATGATGAAGCCTCTTTATGATGTTTGTTTTATTGTCATTTTTGTTCTTTACATCAAGAAATTGTATGTTCAAATATGCGGAGGTTGTATATTGCCTCTGCTGCTATCAGGGTGCTAAACCCTGGTACATCGTATATAAAGTGTATTAAAACTGGGATTTGTTACCAGTTGCTGTACTTTGTATATAGAATTTTTATAAATTGTATGCTTCAGAAATAATTTATTTTTAAAAAGAAATTAAAAGTTTTAAATCCACATCTATGTCACACCTTTACCCCCAGAAATGTATAGAATCTGTTTGTCACCAGGGACTCAAACCCACAGTCCATTTTGAAGTATGCTCTATTTAGGACAGTCTTAAAATGTACAGTGTACTTTATAGATTTGAAGTAACATTCTTATTTTCAAGAGAATTTATGGACATTGTAGAAATGTATAAATGCATTTCCAAACTGCCTTAAACATTGTATTTTTATAGACATTTTAAAGTCCTATGTTTTAATAACTATGACTGTATTTTTGTTATTTGTTTAATAAAATGTGTACATCAGTAAAGAGTTTAAACAATGAATATGGTGTGGTTGCTTTCCAGAGTTACACTGTAGTTAACCCAAACACTGGTGAGGAGGGTTATGGAAGGGGCACTGGGAATCCATCAACCATCAACTGAGATTAAAATACAGTACAAGACCAGAAATGCAGGCCGTTATTTCTGCCTTTAATTTAATGAACAATTAGACATCTGTAAATGAGGGTGCTAAAAGGATATGTGACTGGCTTCACTTGTTTTTGCACTTGTGGAGAGAATTCACAGAAGAGTGTCTCCAGTGCATAATTTGAGAATAACCCAGGCATCACATTCTCCCCTCCCCCTCTTCCACTGGGACCCCCCTTTCCAAAACTCTCCCCCCTGCTTTATGCCCCTGACCCTCAGGAGTATCTTTCTAACTACTACACATTCTCTTGTACAGTCAAACATGCCAATAACATCTGTTACCAATAGATTCTAAGAAACCTCTAAGTCAATACTTCAAAGTCATTTTCACACTTTTGGTGAAAAAGTACAAAATTTTGTTACAAAACATTCAGTTGGGGCAAAAGTAAACACACTGGGGAGAGGAATAATTACCAGGACTTGTAATATTGTTGTGAGGAGTTGTTTAGCAGTGGGCTGAAGGCTGGGTTTCTGCCAGAGCTACTGATCTACACTCAAACGCCCTTAGATAAATAATTACACTCTTAAGCTGTGTCGAGTGCCGATACACTTGACCTTGTAAATAGAAATGTTTGCAGTAGGAATAAACTCCAGCATTGGAAAATCTTTTAAACATTAACACAAAAGAGAGCGCTCTGTCCTCTGGGGATTTGAGCCTGAACCTCGCCAAGCTAGGCACTTGCAAGGGGGAAAAAAAGTTTATTTATCTTCTATTCCTGGTGTTTATTTAAAGCTTTTCATTTTAAACGCGGTGATTGGAAGGCAAGTGAGGAGTTTAAAAGTCACCACAAATAAACTTTGTCTGAGGGGTCGACAGATTAGCAAGATCTGGTGTCTCTTTATTTGATATTAACATGTACTGAGAAAACATAACCAGATTTCTCTGCTGTCTAAAGTAATTAACAAAGCTATGCCCCTTCCAACTTCCTTCCACCCACTCCCACCCCTACTTTTGAGGTTTCTTTTGCCTCTAACTCCCTCTTTCCCCAGCCTTTATGGAGGGATTCCAGGCACTTCTTGCTACACCTAAACCCAGCGTTCCTCCATGTGTAGTATCAGAAAGTCTAAGATAGTCCTAGTGTCAGACTTGAGCCTAGGAAAGCGGTGTGGTTGGAATCTTCAGTCACCTGAATGGTTGAGTAAACATATTGTTAAAACAGACCTGAGAGTGCTGTTTCTTTGGGAAGTGAACCAAGAGTATTCCAAGAGACTTGTAAATGAAATCAGCTTTCTTTACAAAACAATGGAGTCAGCACCACCATGGCTTGCTCCTGTGTTTGTCCTTAAATATATTTAAATCATCTACATCTCATGTTATTTTAACACATTCTTGACTAAAAGTTAAGTCTTTGTCCCAGTAAAAGGCCCAGTTTTCCCCAGTAAGAAGTAAAAGACATTAGCACTAGAAAGGGCCTGATAATTAACTGCTACAATAAACTCACGACTTGATTTTACAGGGTCCTGTCAAAAGCATCTGCCTGGAATAAATCAACACAGCTCGCTCTTGGCGAGAGAGGGCACGAGGCTTTCTGTTTTCTTCCTTGAAGAAAGTGAACATTGATCTGTGGTCCATTTTAATTTAAACTATTATACATTGGAGCCTAGAAGCCTCCCTGGCCTCCCTACAGGTCTAGTGGATTCCAGAACAGGTTGTTGAGAAGTTAGGGCCCTTGGACCTTGGGTTGTAGGATCCATGGTATGTTGCCATCTGCTTCTAGACAGGATTTTACAGATGTTGACATCTGTAGTCACTCACATTCTCAAGGGAGCCCTTTGGAACTTTGGACATGTGGCCATCTCAGATGTCTCATGGAAAATGCTGGAAGGATCATTAATGAAAGCAAAGGTATCTGGCTTTTCTTGAAAATTCTCATCACCCCCCCCCCACACACACACATACACACACATACACACACACACATAACATCTTCCAGGGTGAGAGGAACTCCTTTTGGACTTCATGTAAAGTCATGTGTCCTCACGGCCTTTCCCATTTCCCCAGTTAGCAGGTTTGAATTCTCAGTGACAGTTTATTTGTCTTTGGAGGCACTTCAGTGACAAATGTTTAAGGGAGTGTGGGACAATGGTCGAGAACAAGGGGGCAGTTCATTGAACTGACAGTGACCATACAGTAAATAGAAGGAGGTTCAGGCTTCACTGCTCACCCGAGCACACAGCGACGCTTTTGTATATGATCACAATAGACGTAGCATAAGGTCTCTGTTTATTTTGAACAATATCTAGCAAGGTATGCGAGCGATACTCATACGTAAAGTGGGAAAAGGCCTGTAGGGACATAAAGTCTTCTGCCAAGAAGCGGGGCATCTCTGTACTTGGTCAGTACCCCTACACATGCCAACAAGGAAGGACGCAGCTTCTGGCCCTGATTGCCACAAATTTAAAGAGTCACGGGTCTCTAACACATCTTGAGTATACCCCAGGTCTCCAATGGGGTTCTGGCGAGTGAACACAGAGCAGCACATCTACCTACCTGAAGAGTCCCCTCTACCACACGGAATGGATTTCCTTTCCTTGACCTGTGTTTGTACCTTCACCCCACCCCGGCAGTGTTATGTAGTAGTGAATATTAAAGAGACTCACAAATGCCATGAGGACTTTCAGAGACATTGGACACCATATTGAAAACCTCTCTCCTTGCAAACTTTGGCTCTGCATCAGAAGCTTGTGGAGTTCAAGGTAGAGGCATGCTAATATAACCTCATGTGTTTCTTTTCAAAGCTGGAAAAGAAACACATGAGGTTTCTTTTTTGACCTCTTACACCAGGGAACATCAGAAATGTTGTCAATTAACCCCTTGTCTCCCAGCTACTCAAAGCAAGGTTGTCCTGGTGCCCTACATTACAAATGCCTTGGGGCCAGAGTACGCAGGGAGGGTAGAGTCGCCTGCGTGCTCATTGCCTGTGAGTTAAGTTGGACGTTACTGTATTCTATATGAGAGATTGCCTCTGGAAGACAGTTGAAAAGGTTCACCCTGGACTATCCAAAGAATGACATAAGTAATGTGCTATTAGCATAAATATCTTCTAAGGCATCCATTTAATCAATTTCTTAAATAACAGAATGATCTACTACAGAATAGTGGACTGTATACACTATATTTTGGCACAAAGATGGTCATTCTCCCACTAGTAACCAGGGGCTCTAAATAAATGATTTCAACAATGTTTTATTAAAGGACGACAAGAGCCCTCGAGCTGCATTAATCGGGAGAAGTCGAGTGGCACTTTTGTTATGGAAATGTTAAGCACATAATAGCCCTGGCCAAACAATGTGCAGCCACTTCATTCTTTGAGCCAGCCTGACACCTCTTAAAGAGGAACTGCAGGGAAGGATGTGGGAAAGATTTGCTTTCCGAGGAAGCTTTCAGCTAATATTTTGGAGGGCTACCTCCAAACCCTGTGTAATGTGCATGCAACAGAAGCTAGAGGAGCTGCAGAGATCCTCAAAGTGCTTCTGCCCCTTATTTGGGGATTGTGGGTTCTCCAATAAAACCAAACCAAACCAAAAAATGTGTACAATTTTTGACATGGCCTTGGTCGAAATAATTGTTTGCTGATTTTGTAGTAACTGAGTCTAATTTCATAAAGCTCACCCCAAACTCTGTTGTTCTCTGCTGTAGATTATCCCATAGGTAGCTGTAACAAGTTCTCCTTAAGCAACCAGAAGGCAGCTTAAAACTGCAAACAGGTGAATATCTGCAATGTCATCAAGGACATCTTCAACTTGTAACCACAACAACAAAAATAATACCCATTTCCAGGCTTTATGGGTAATCTTGTGTTCTTTGGATGTCAATGTGAATCCTTATAAGACTACTTCAATCTTTAGTTCTGAGATATTTGAAGGTTCTTGGATACCTGCCTGGGGTAATATCTTACAAGTAATGTGGGTCTTATCCCCAATCCGTACCAAAATAAGAAACATTTCAGTGAGAGTTGAGGCTTTCCTTGAAGACAATTCTTTTATGAAAATAGCATCCTCCCACCTTCCTTTTATCACACGTCACTTCCTACCGGCCAGATAGTTCCACCTGTTTAGAGAAATTTTCTGCAACCAACATTGAAGTTAGCTTTTGTCACCACTAACAGTTATGTCTGTAATCCTGAACAGGTTGTGGGGGACATACAAGGAAGTCCCATAGACATTCACTGAGCAGGTGCTCTGTGTGGTGACCAGTACCCATGTAATGTGACAGGGTCCAGTATCTGGACGAGCTGAGGTCAAAATGGGGAGATAGACACACTTTTAACATACAACAGCAAGCACAGAAGAGGCTGGCTTAGCCCCATGTTGGTTTTAAGGGAAGTTTCTTGGAGAAGGTGACACTTCTCCAAGGGAATAGTATGGCTAAAGGCATGGAGGAGCTCAGGGGCATAGTGTGGTCTGTGTGTGCAGGTGTGTGAGATCATGTTACCTCTTGAAGTATAATGTAGAAGGTAGCACAGGTGGGGCCTGAAAGAAGGGCTCATTCCAGGTCATGGAAGCCTTGGAGGTCATTCTTGGCATGGACTTCACCCTGTGCAGCTTATAAGACAAGGCACCTCTAGGAGTTCCCAGCTGAAAGCTCTGGAAGTTCAACTTTCTGAACAGAGTACACAAAGGTTTTAAGGGGTGAAGACACAAGATGGGAAACAGTTAGGAAGCTCCCATAGGGCCCCACTGGACAAAGACCGGGGGCTTACCTAGAGACAGATGGGTTAGAGGAGGAAGAAGGCAATTCAAGACACTGCAATTGGTCAAGCATGAGTGTAAAGGAGTAGAGAAACCACTATGACTGCTCTGGTTTCTGACTCAGACAACTGATAGACAATGGCACCTTTGGTCCCTGGGGAATAAAGATGAGAGGGCAAATGATGTTGGAGGACTTTGGGGATATCCAATTGGTACTGCACTCTGGGTCTGAAGCTCAGAGTTGGATAAGAGTCATGGCTAGAACTGTGGGAGGCACTAGAGGTGCATTCATGGTTAGTCTGGATCGTCAACTTGACTGGCTCATGAAACAGCTAAGATTATGTGACTTTGAGTGCGTTGATGAGATGGTTGGTTTATGTGATGGCCGACTGAAGGGGAAGTCCTGTCCTGGATGTAGGCAGCATGGTTCTGCTAGGCGCAGGACCTGGATCAAAGAAGGAGAAAGCTGCATGAAAGTGTGCATGTCTCTTCCTGAAGAAATCGTGTCTGCTCTGGTCTTTCCTGAGATATCAGCCTTCAGCTCTTCAAACTGGACCTTCACCATCATTTCTCCGGAGAGTTTCCTGGCCTTTCCTTCTTGGACTGGGACTGAATTAGTGGTTGCTCTGATTCTCAGACTCCAGCTCTTGAACCACTCGACCAGCTGCTGGTTCCTCCAGCTCTCCATGTGCAGTTGGAAACTTGAGACTACACTGCTTTGGACTGTAGGCTGATTGGATAAATATCCTTTTACCATATATGTGTTCTATGAGTTCTGTTACTCTAGTGAGCCCTGACCAATACAGGTGCCCAAAAAAGTACTCTAGCAGGGAGAAGAATAGAAGGGTCTGAGGAGCAGCAGGAGCAGGGGATAACAAAGTGCTTGAGTATAGACACCTAAGTATTAAGAGGTGTGAGAGACCAATACTATGAACAAATCTTATCACACAAGATGATTCCACTGAATTCCTAAGAAAACATGACTATCAACTGCTCTTCGTCATCATAATAATTATAATCTTAATTATGATTACAACTAACTCTAGGAAAGTAAAAATTACAAAGATTACACCATTACATTAAATAATAGTAATAATAACCAATAGCTAGCATCATTAAGTGATTATTATATACCATGTACACTGCTGAGCACATAATATGCATTGCATCATCTAGTCACTCTAACATCTATTTGAATGAAAGCTATTGTTATTTCTGTTGCTATTGTCATTTTACAAGTGAAGGAACTGATGATTCAATAAGTTGATCACAGTCATTCAATGAGTAAGTTAGCGAATATGCAATGTAGGTCTGTTTATGACAAGAGGCTGAGACAGAAGGATTGCAGATTCAAGGACAACCTCAGAAATGTAGTAAGACTCTATTTCAAAGCAAAAATATAAATAAAAAGGGCTGAAGGTGTAGCTCAGAGGTAGAATGCCCTTGGATTCAATCCCCAGTACCGCAAAAAAAAAAAAAAAAAAAAGAAAGAAAAAGGAGAAAGAGAGGAAAGAGAGATTGATATTTTAATTTTTTTTTTTTTTTTTTTTTTTTTTTTTTTTTTTTTTTTTTTTTTTTTTGCGGTACTGGGGATTGAACTCAGGGGCATTCTACCCCCGAGCTATACCCCCAGCCCTAGTTTTTTTTATTCTTTATTTTGAAACCGAGTCTCACTAAGTTGCAGAATGCCTCACTAGGTAGCTGAGGCTGGCCGCGAACCCGGATCCTCTGGTCTCAGCCTCCCGAATGCTAGGATTACAAGCGTGCGCCACCACGCCCGGCTGATATTCTAATTTTTATATCACATTGATTCTCAAAATATAGAATGTACTAAAGATCAAAAGAACTTCTGAAATATTGTAATATCGTTCCAAAATTTTACATAGCCACCTATAGCCATGCATCACTTAGCAACAAGGAAGTGTTCTGAGACCTGTGCTCTTAGGCAATTTCTTCACTGTATGAAATCATACAGTGAATTTCTACAAACTAAGATGTCTACACAGTCACCAGGTCACTTAGTCTCACGGGGTCCCTGTCCTGTATGTGGCCCACCGCTGATGCAGAGGTCATCATACAGCACACAACTTGTACGAATGGGAGGAAATGTGACTCAATGCTAGCCCTCAGTGCCATGAGGATCATATTGTGTTCTTCCTTATAGATTTAAATATTTTGCAAATTTTTCCATTGGATATGTGCTATCCTATCTTCACAATTAAAATGCTTTTCATATAGGAGAAACAAGAGAGTGTAGTGTTAGCACCCGTGGTCTCTGCTCCTCACCCCTTCACCACCTAAACCTCAGAGGAATGTGCCCTCCTTTCCCTGATTTGCTCAGTAGACTTCAAATTCTCATAATGAAGTGATATTTTTTTTGAAGCAGAAAATAACACTAACTGTAAAAATTGTTCTGTTTGAAAAGGTATTTGGTATATGAAAATAAATCATAACATAGAAGTTAGAGTAAGAAGTTTCTCAGGAGATTATTTATTCATTCTGCCATTCACCCATTCATTCCATTTTTATTTAGCACTTTCTAGGCCCAAGTGCTGTGCTCTAAGTGTGCAGCAGTAAACCAAACCTTCTTGTTGGGATCGCGTGGGTCAAGTCCAGAAATCTGCTTACAGGAATTCACTTTCTTGTCTTTGTAACTGGACCACCCCTTTTTCTTTTGCTACTTCCATTCTTAAGAAATTTTTTTATCTTTCCCTTCTAAAAATATGTTCATGTCATACTAATACATGGTGAAAAATATAAGCTTTCAAGATGATAATCATTCTGGGTTTTTAAAAATGTGTTTTACGAGTGAAAAAATGAAATCCTATTATTTTTCAGTACATAAAAAGTATATGAAAGTACTGTTGCCTTATTCTAGTGAAGTTCTGATAGACAAGTTAAGCTGAAAATTTTATGTCACTATTAGGAGTCATAATGTGCCCTGATTCTTAACATGTGCTAAAATGAAAATGTGCTATTATATTCTGGAAGGACAAATTATCTATAATGACTAAGTTAACCATAACATTTCATATTGCATATTATTTTTAAAATAATCATCAGTAAGCTCTAGAAATAAACAGACTCATATTTCATTTAACTTGCCAAGTCGAGTCTTTGCTCAGTCTTCTGATTTTTCTCATTTTGCAAAATTCGACTTAAGCCAATAGTATTTTAGAGCAAAATGAAAGAAAAAAATTTAAAAACTGCCAATACTAAGGTTACTGGTAATACATTAGTGATTTTATTATTTGGCCTCTGCTGCATAACAGACCACCCCAAAACTTGGTGGCTTATGTTTTTAATCGTTTATTTAATCACAATTTTGTGAATCAGAACTTTGGTCTGGGTTTAGCTAGATAATTTTTCTGCTAGTCTTTTCTGGCTTATTTGGCTGTAATTGGCTGGTGGGAAGATAGGGGAGGGTTGGTCCTTGGTGGTCTCATTTTTACAACTGTCATTTGTCAGGGCCACAAGGGGCAACTGGGTCACGTGTCTCTAACATTTAGGAGGCTATATTCTTTTACCATGGAACCTAGATTCTAAAAGGTGAGAGAAGGGAAGCTTCATTGGCCAATGCAAGTCACATGCCCGGGACTCTACCCATTTATGGGAAGTGACACAAAGTTGTCTTGCAAAGAGTAATTTGGGAATGTTAAGAATTATGGCAGCTGTTTTGAAAACAATCTTGCACAATAATTATGCGTTATGTTCCCATATCTCTGTCATGACAGAAAAAGATGGAAAAGAATAGTTGATGGCCTTAATTTTCAGAATTGGTAGAATTCAGAATTATCAAGCCAGAAAAGACTAGAAAAACTGTTCAAGTTTGTTGATCAAGGACTTGTAATGTTATTTGATATGTAGTAGAATAATTTCATTTTCTTCTGCTTCGGGAGATTGTGGTAAAGCTAAAATTCTTTGAAGCTGGGTGTGGTGCACATGCCTGTAAGTCCAGTACTTGGGAGGCTGAAACTGGAGGACTGCAGGTTCGAGGCCAGCAGCAGCAACTTATTGAGGCTCTCAGCAACCTAGCAAGACCTTGTTTCCAAATAAAAAAATAAAAATAGAGCTGGAAGTTTAGTTCAGAGATAGAATGCCCCTGGATTAAATTCCTAGCACCTCCCTCCCCCAAAAAGCTACAATTAATTGCCCTCCAAAAATAGTTTCAGAATCAGCTTGTGAAGTTTCCTTTAAAAGCTTTTACTGAAACTTAGACTTAATTTATAGATCAATATGGAGAAAATTGGCACATTTATAGTAGTGACTCTTTTCAGTCAGATAAGTACCATATTGACCCCAAAACAGATCTTGCTAAGCATTCTGTATCTCTTCTCTCTCTCTCTCTCTCTCTCTCTCTCTCTCTCTCTCTCTCTCTCTCTCAGGTCTTGTTTATTTAGATTTACTCCTAGGTATTTTGTAGGGTCATTATTACTATACTGCCCAATTCATTATTGAATCAAATGTACAGTAGGAAACTCTTGGTTTTTTGTGATGATCTTATATCAAAACACATTGCTGAATTCTTATGGATTCTAATTATTGGCAGAAGATTCATTTTGGTTTTGTAGATGGAAAATATGGTAATGTTTTTAAAACATTTTTAGTATTAGGAAACTTTACACTCATAAAAATTATCCAGAGTTTGCTTATGTGGGTGTGAAGTTTAAAGGGTGTAGTCCCCAAGGCTGATCTCAGTTTTGACAGTGTTTATTAGTTTGGGAATCATTCTTAGGTTCATCAATTTGCTGAGAGGTCTTGCAGAACTCACTGAAAGTTCATGGTTATGGTTTGTTACAAAGAAAGGATACAGATTAAAATCAGCCAGGGGGAAAAGGTCACAGAACATCACCTTCCATGGTGCTGTTCTCAAGGATTCAGGACTTTGGGACAATTCACATAGATCATGGTCCATCTGGGAAGTGCCTGAGTCTGGGTGACCTGAGATCTTATTGGGGCCCGGGTTTTGTGGGCATGGCTGGTTAACTGACTGCCCAGTTGGTTGATCTCAGCCTCCAGGATCAAAGATCCTTACTGTGTAGTGGTTGTATATATCCATATTTACCATATTAGAAATCAAAACATAAAATTTTAACACCCTTAATTCATTTAAAATAGCAATATATCCACTATATGCTAACGTAAGTAATATATATTTTTGAAATGTAAGCCAATTTCCAAAACAAACATATTCTACAAGTTTTGATATGCTACCTACTGTAGTTAATTTTAAATAGTGCATACTCCCCATTTTATTGACTCTTTAACCTCAGAATTGTCTAGATTATATTTTCAAATTTCTAGCCATTATTTTCTTATTTCATAGCATTTTTGATTAATGAGTTGCTTTTTTGCAATTTCATGCCATTTAATGTATGGATGTTTTCCTTTCCTTTTTTCTTTCTTGTTGCTAGGAATTGAACCCAGGGGCATTCTACCTCAGAGTTACACGTCCAGCCTTATTTTGTTTTTATTTGAAAACAGGATCTCACTAAATTACCGAGAGCCTTGCTAAGTTGCTCATGCTAATCTTGAACCTGTGATCTTCCTGTCTCAGCCTCCCAAGTATTGCTATTACAAGTGTGTACCATATGAACAAACATCGTGCATATTTTAAGTGCATCAAAAGGGACTGCGTAATCTCATATTTTGTTCGTGTTCTTCCTTATAATAGAATATCAATTATCTTAATTCTCTATGTCTCCTTTTCTATTGTTTTCTTAAGGAGATATGTTAAAGTCTCCCATCATGTTATGGGTTCATCAACTTCTTTTATTTGCTCCTGGCTTTAAGTATATATTTTGAAGGTATAAATGCATTTAGGTACATATTATTTCATCTTTATAAGAGAAGACACTTCCATAGACATATATACATATGTGAGAATGCCAATGCCAATCTCAATATCCTGTATGGGGAAGGGGAGATGGCGAGGGAGCCTGGAGCAAGCTCACCAAGTGCCATGTATGTCACTATCACTGTGAACGACATTATGATGCACCAATGGAAGTATAAAAATCATTTAACAGTATGAACGGTAACTCTTTGCCCTTTCAGTGATTTTTGTCTTTTATTTGTTGCAACAATAATGTTTCTGTGATTGCTTTTATTTCGTGAATATATACTTTTTCTTTTAAATAAACTGCACTTTGATTTTTCTTATTGAGGAATATACACATGTTGGAAACTTAGAAGACATAGTTAATCTATGTTCATTTGCATGTAACCTTTTCATCTTTTCTATTTATTTAAACAAAGTAAAGATGTACAATGTATTTTATTTTATACTTGGTTTGATCAGAAAGACACACCCTTTCATAGCACCAATAATAAAAGAGTGATGCAGCTTCTTAAATCTCTTCATTTCCCATCCTCTTCTTGCCAAGAGCACGTAGTTGGTTAGAGGAAGTGTTTTGATTGGTTGGTTACTCAGCACTATTTATTTTAATCCATTAGAGCACTTCTCTCTTCACGGTGATTTAAATCAATTTACATTTACTGGGTCTCGGTGTATTGGTGTATTTCCATTTCTTCTTACCATTTCACTTTGGGCTTTAAGTTTACCATACTTTTTTGTTTATTTATTTTAACCCCACTTTAATTGTCTTTGTTGGATTGATCATGTTTTCTTCTTGTTCTTGTTTTACTGCACCTCCTCCTTCCCCCAATTGTTGATTTTTCTAGTGTTTATCTTAAAATGTACCCCACTTATATAACTATTATTTTCTATCAATGTCTCAAGTTAATCAGTTGTTAGATGTTCTTCCTAAAGAAAACAGTAACTTTTCTTAAGCCGTCCTCCTTCTGATCTCACTACTTTCATGATACATAAAAATTGTTTATTCTACTTTGCTGTTGCTAGTTTTCCTTGTAATTCGTCTTTAATTAGAATGAATACTACAAGTCACTGATTTCTTTGTAGAGAAGAGAAATACACAGGTATTCCATTATATTTGCTGTAAAGAACTCATAAGCATTTAAGGGGAAAAAACAGAATGTGAGAAAACTTCTTATTTTACCAGAATGTAAAAGTTAAAATATGAATGACAGATAAGTGTATGAACAAATGTTCAGCATCATTAGTGATCAGGAAAATGCAAATCAAAACTACACTGAGATTCCATCTAACTCCGGTTAGAATGGCAATAATTGAGAACAAAACAATAATGTGGTGAAATAAGAACTCTTATATACTGTTGAAAGAATTATAAATTAGTACAACCACTATGGAGATCAGTATGGAGGTTCCTCAAAAGATTGGGAATAAAACCACCACGTGACCCAGCTGTACCAGTCCTTGCTATCTTTCCAAAAGAATTAAAGTCAGAATACTATAGTGATATGTGCATATCCGTATTTATAACAGCACAATTCACAATAGCCAAATTATGAAACCAGCCTATATGTCTGTCAACAGGTGAATGGATAATGAAAATGTGGTATATATGCACAATAGAATTTTGCTCAGCCATAGAGAAGAACGCAATTATGTCATTTGCAGAAAAATGGATGAAACTAGAGAATATTATGCTAAGTGAGATCAGCCAGTCTCAGAAAGTCAAGGGTTGTATATTTTTTCTCGTATGTGGAAACTAGGAAGAAAATAGGAAACCAAAAGTACTGTAGATAAATGGGAAGGAAGACCAGCAGAGTAATGGACTGGGGATCGGAGGAGGAGGTTGGGGAGGGGAAAAAGAAGAACTGATGAAGGAAACAGTTCCGGTAGTGTTATGTCCATAGATGAAAGCATCACTGCCAATCTCACTAATCTGTATCAAGGGGGATGGCTCGTGGGGTGCGATCTGGAGGGAAACACACTAAATGCTGTGTGCATGTGTTTCACTTTAAACCTCACTAGTATGTATAATTGCAATGCACCAATTGTATTAAGAAAACCCAAGATGGCAAATCGAGTGCTTTTGTAAATGAATCCTAATTTGTGATGGAGACGGGAAGGGAGAAGGGAATGAAAGGGGAAGAGAAGATAACAATATAGAAAGTAGCAACATGGCAAGAGACAGAACCTGGGGTGACGACGTAGTGGATGGATCCATATGGACTGGGGATATCCAGTAGCCACTTTATTGAAGTTATTTGCTCTATCCCGGCATGTGTATCCTTCACTATTACCTATAAATTCTAATACACGCCTACCACCTACTGCTTCCCCTCACCGAATGCTCTTGATTTTATATGCGATGAATTTTGCCTGTGTTGCCCCAGGCATAAACTGCTTTGTCTCATTATGCGTTAGTGCTGGAGCAGAAATACACAGATCCAAGATGCCCAGCGGCAAACAAGAGCACAGGAAAAGCACAAAATTAGATTCAGAGGGGACTAGGAAAAAGGAAAAAAAAGGTACCCTGGGAATTGAGTGTCCTCTTAGAAAGAACACAGGACTCCATAGAGCCAAGAACAGAAGTTCAAGCTGCTCTTACTTATATCTCACATGCACAAATGTGGGGCAGATGGTCAATAAGTGGCAGCTGTTGTTATCCTTGGAGAACAGAGATGAGGGTCTCCATACTACCTCTGGCAGAAGGCAAGATGTGGACCACATGCGTTCATATTATGACATGATCCTGGGCCCTGGGCTGGGGATGTAGTTAGTGGTAGAGTACTTGCCTAGCATGTATGAGGCCTCGGACTAGATCCCCAGCACTACATCCTCATTTGAATGTGAGGTTGCTGTGGTTTTAGATATAGAGCCCCGAAAGGTCCCTATATTAATGGTTTGGTCCCCAGAGTCATGCCTTTGGAAGCCAGGGCCTAGTGGGAAGTCTTTAGATCATCAGGGCCTCTCTTCAAAGGGGATCATAGGATCCTGGCCTCTTGCCCTTTCTGTTTTTATTCCCAGATTTTACAAGAGACTTATTCTGTCCTGTACCTTGTCAAGATGTCCTGCCCTTGCCAAAGACCCAAGGCCATGGGGATGCCTGATCATGGACCAGAACCTCCAGCACTGTGAGCCAAAATGTACCTTCCCTCTTTATAAGTTAATTGCCTTAGGTGGTTCATTATAGTAATGCAAAACTGACTAATATAGAAGTCAGTTTTATGATGTCAGTTTATTATGATAACTGGATCCACAAACCATGCTGTCCCAGTCTCAGAGAGTCACCTCAGAAGCAATGGGTCCTCAGACTCCTCTTCAGAGCCTGACCTAAACACTGTCTGTTGGAAAGGGGTGGCACCAGCAGCTCTCATTGCTGAAGGATTCTTTATAGGTTATTCTTACATTTGGCTTCTCTTGCTGAGTCTCATTTAAACATTCATTTCTCATTTCAGGTTATGCAAAACATTCCAGAAGCAAGCCAAATCTTTTGGAGTAGATTCTTTTTGTCAACTAAATGCATTCCAGACTTTAATTTGTTTGTGATATCGCTAGTGAGAACATTTCTTCCAGGAAGGAAACCTGCTTGGTCTAAAATGAGGTTTTAGCCCTTCAAGTATGTATGTATGCATGTATGTACATATGTATGTATGTATGTATGTATGGATGGATGTATGGATTTTTGTTGTACTGAGGATTGGACCCAGGGCATTCTACTACTGAGCTATACTCCCAATCCTTATTTATTTATTTACTTACTTACTTATTAACAGGATCTTGCTAAGTTACCATGCAACTGACCTCAAGCTTGTGATCATCCTGCCTCAGCCTCCCAAATCCTGGGGTTCCAGGTGTGGTGCCACTGTGCCTGGCTCAAGATATATATTTAGTGATATTGATCAAGTGTCTCATCTGCACCAGGAACCATGCTGCACACTCTGCAGATAATGTCATAATCACTGCCATGCTCCTCCTCACCAATTAGCGAGGAAGAGCAGAGTGGAGGGGTTCCGGGGAGTGGGCAGCTCTGGGCAGCCCCACAGTGCTGTCACCTCTCTCCCTGCCATCCAAATATGTACAATTTGAGTTGTGCAAAACGGAGGGTGTGCCTGCTGCCTCAGCACAATTTCAAAGCACTCAACCTCTCCTGTCAACCCTATTGGCGCCCCTAAGCTTCTAGACGTAGAAATTTTGAGATGCTGTTGGCCTGAAATAATGGAATAATGCACTCAGTTTCTTCTACATGCACTGCAATCTCAGATGTGTGGCAGCTTTCCCCACACACCAGGCCAGTAGTTTTTCGGCAGTGGATACCAGCTGGGCATATGCTCATTCAGTTCAATTCTGACACTATCTATATCAGATGCCATGGGTTGAGGGCTCAGTCCCACCAAAACACCCCTGGCTTCAGATACTAATTGCCAGTTGTAGATTGTTTTTCCTCTGCTTCTGAATTTAAATTGGGATTCCCACAAGTACCTCCCTGGGATTGATTAATTTGCTGAAACAGCTCACAAAACCCAGAAAACACTTCCTTATTGCTTACCAGTTTGTTTATTTATAATTGGTACTGGGTATTAAACCCAGGAGCATTCTACCTCCGAGCTACACTCTCAGCCCTTTTTATTTTTTCCTTTGAAGCAGGTTTAAGTTGCTGAGGGTCTCTCCAAATTGCTGAGGCTGGCCTGGAACCTGTGATTCTCCTGTTTCAGCTTCCCAAGGACTAGGATTACAGGCATGCGCCACAACGTCCCACCTTACCAGTTTATCATGAAGGATACTAGATAGGATATGTGTGAAGAGAGGCATATGGTAGGTATAAGGAAAGGGATGTGGATCTGCCATGCCCTTAGGCTTACCACCCTCCAGGAACCTCCTGGTGTCCAGATCTCTGGAATCTCTCCAAACCCTGTCATTTGGGGGTTGTAATGGAGGCTTCATTACATAGGTATGATTGAGTAAATCATTGGCCATTGGTGATCAACTCAATCTTCAGCCCCTCTCCCCTCCTTGGAAGTTGGTGGTGGTGCTGAGAATCCCAACCCTTTAATGTCTGAGGGCTTCTAGCCACTAGTCAACTCATTGGGATACAGAGAGACATTACTGCTTTTAGAACTCCAAAGGTTTTAGGAGTTGTATGCCAAGAAATGGAAATGGAGACCAGATACACATTTCACAATAACACCCATTGGCAGCAGCACTTTCTCTGGCTTCCTCTGTGCTTCGTTTGCTTCAGCCCGCGCTCCTCTGGTCTCTCCAGTTCCTCACCATGGACTCCACTTCCCTCATGCTTTTCATCCTGAAGTTCAGGCTTAACCTGGTCTGCCATCACAAGGACATGCCTGTGTGCCCAGCCTGCAGTGGGTGACATGCTTCCCCTGGCATAACATGGGTCACAGCAAGCTCAAATTTCCCCCATGGCTATTGTCCAGGTCATGGATATTATAGTTGAATTGTGCCCCCACCTCAACATTCATGTGTTGAAGTCCTAACTCCCAGTATCTTGTGATGTGAACTTGTTTGGAAACAGGGTTATTAGTTAGGGTAAAATCAAGTCATCTTGGAACGGACCAATGTGACTGGTGTCTTTACTTTGGGAAAGGGTAAATACTCTTACAGACTCAGGGACCTAGGGAGGTCACATGCACAGAAGAAGGTGGAGGTCCAGGTGATGCTTCTGGAAGCCATGGAATACCAAAGACAGCCAGAAGCTGGAAGAGAGGCCTAGAGCAGACGCCTCCCCTGGCCCTCACAGGGAGCCAACCTGAAATCTCACAGGACTAGACTAGGTCTAGTCTCTAGACCTGTGAGATGATTTTTGTTGTTTCAGCCACCAAGTTTGCGGTACTTTGTCACCGCAGTCCTAGAAAATTAATAAAGGGTATTTGAAAAAAAAGTTGGATTTAAAAGAGTTACAAGAGCCGGGCGTGGTGGCGCACGCTTGTAATCCCAGCATTCGGGAGGCTGAGACCGGAGGATCCGGGTTCGCGGCCAGCCTCAGCTACCTAGTGAGGCACTCCGCAACTTAGTGAGACTCGGTTTCAAATTAAAGAATAAAAAATAGGGCTGGGGGTGTAGCTCGGAGGTAGAATGCCCCTGAGTTCAATCCCCGGTACCACGGAAAAAAAAAAAAAAAAAAAAGAGTTACAGGGTCAAGGTTAAATGTTCCTTTGTTGAGAATTCTGGTACTGTGTATTGGCGTATTCTTTCGATAGTGATTCTTTCTCTTTAAAGAAAGCTCATTCCCTCTAAAATAAATATGTTATCATATAATAATGTCACATTATATACGGTAACAGTTTCTTCTAACGTCATACTTATTTCAATAAAGGTCAAAACTTTAATGTTCCTTATGCATTAGCATATATAAGAATGATCAGAGAGCTTGTCCTAAAACAGATTCCTGGGCTCTACTCTTCTACTGATTCAGTAGAAGCAGGAAGACATTTGTTTTTGCCAGGCATGTTGGGAGACTTAAGGTCATACGGAAGACACTGGCATGAGCTGAGGAAATGATAAGACTTCATGCAAAGTCTACTTTATGTCTTAGTATACCATGTGCTGCTATAATGGAATACCACAGATGGGGTAATTTATAAAGAAAAGAAATGTATATCTTATAGTTCTGGAGGCTGAGAAGTCCAAGATCCAGTGCCTCATTTTGTGAGCACATCTTACTACATCACAGGGGGGAAAGTGAAAGGGCACAAGAGAGCCACCACCCCCTTTATCAATTACCCATTCCTGTGATAGCTAACCCACTCCCACAATTACAACATCTATCCATCTACTCTCATGATCTTTAGGACGGAAGCCCTTTAAGATTCTACCTTTCAACATTGCTGTACTAAGGATTGAGTTTCTAACCCATTCAACCCATAGCTGCATAGTTATATGGGGAATCCTAAAATCCCACTCTAGAAGGAGTAATCTGTCCAACTAGCATCTGAGGGAATATCCCCAAAGTACTCATTGTGTATGTTAAGTTGCAATGATCTTATTAGAGAACTCCACAAAAACCACATCATTATAGTTTAATGGAGAAAATCACTTTTAATTGGGTTTGCATCTCCAAGTAAAGGCAAGAGTCCAGAAGAGCCAGAAAATGTATTCACTGACTCAGTAAATGCTCAGCAGCCTCCTAGTCCCAGGAGGAAAACACCAGAGATAGATGGAGCCCTGCCTTCAGGGAGCCTCCGCTCAAGGTGGGAAACCACTGGAAGCAAGGTTCCCAGCTGCTCCAGCCACTCATCGCCCTACATGGTTGCGTCTCAGTCTTTCCCGTGTGAAAAATGGGTATGTAGTGATAGTAAAAAAAATACAACTAAAATTTATATATGTAATACATATATATGTATATATATGCATATACATATATATATATATGAAATGCTAAAGCTTTTTTTTTTTTTTTTTGCGGTATTGGGGATTGAACTCAGGGGCATTCTACCTCTGAGCTATACCCCCAGCCCTACTTTTTAGCCTTTATTTTGAAACAAGGTCTCACTAAGTTGTGGAGGGCCTCACTAGGTAGCTGAGGCTGGCCATGAACCTGGATTCTCCAGTCTCAGCCTCCCAAATGCTGGGATTACAAGCATGCACCACCATGACCAGCTGCTAAAGCATTTTGAGAGACTAGAACTGATTGAGTGACTTAAATGGCAGATTCTGGAAAAAAAAAAAAAAGTAATACTGCTACTGCCCTGTGCGACTTACCATTCCTTTGTATACGCTCTGCTATGAGTTCCAGCCAGAAGATTTGAAATCTTAGGAAAGATGTGAAGGTTGGGTGGTGTTCATTGCTCCCTTCAGCAGGCAACATCCCTGTCGGAGATGTGTTTCTGATTTTCTCAGTGATTCTAGCCTTTCTTCAAGGTCTCCAGAGAGATTAAGTTTCAAGAGAGGATTTGATCACAGGTTTTCAAACATGATGGAAAGGTGCTAATAAAAGACTTAACATTCCAAGTCACATTGAAAAGCAAAGAAATTGAGAATTAGAATTCCTGTTCATAACAACTACTAAATATTAACTTGCTGTGTTATTCAATGAAATTTAGGAGATGGTTAAATCATATATATATATATAGTAGGGCAAAAAAAAGGGCTCTATTTTCTACTTAAGGCTAATTTACCTTTGGCAGATGATGCCGAAATAGTTCCCACAGCAAGGACTGTGTTAAAACCTAACATGATTTTAATTGTATAAGTTGTTTTGCCAATGTTTAGATACATTTTCTTTTAATATCCATAAGTGTGTATTTCTGAAAACCCAATGCTAGATTTGAAAATAGAACTTTAGGGGAAAAACAGCAATCATCTACTACCATGCATGAGCTACAAACAGGAAGAGACAAACTATATAATTTAGCAGCAAAAGCTTGTTTTTCTTCTAAGTTCCCAGTCTCTTATTTCAGGGTTTTGTGTGGGGTTTTAGAAAGAATGACGAAGACACGGTTCCTAAACCCAAGGCCACTTTAAGAGGATACAACATGCCTATTAATAATTGTATTACTTTACTCTTCTATTATTGCTAAGAATAATGATGGGCTAGAAGCGTTGGCCTCCAAGCCGAATTTATCCTGAGATGTTTTCAATTAACTCTTGGCACTGGCAGGAAAGCATCAAACCTTTCCCAGGCTGAAATATGGAAAATCTGCAGGGAACATCTCAGCAGGAGAGGAATTTCATTAAAACGAGCACATCATAATCCAACGACTTCTGCTCTCCCTTTAAGCCTGCCTATTGATAAGCAGTCCCAGGCGATTTTTATGGATTTGCAAAGAGAAATGATTTCATAAGATCTTTTCAGAGAGGCTGCATTGGCCCAGGCCTTTGAATTATTATCTGCTTGCTGATGAAAAAATGGTCAGACATTTGGCTTCACTGTGACTCCTCGTCATGGGGCAGGACAGAAGGCTGTCGAGGGGTGGCTTCATTCCATGGAGAGCTGCTTTCTTCAGTGGCCTCTGTAGGATGTGACACCCAGAACATTTTCCCAGGTCTCTGAAGTGACACACTATTATAACCTGTGTTTTCAGTGATGTGCTTGGAGAGGCAAGTGAGACACAGCCACTAATGGAATGAGATCAGCAAGCACAGTCTGACAACTTTCCAATGTGTAAATCCACATAAAAAAAAAAAAAAAAAAAGTTAGATTGCTTTCCTACATGGTGGTGGTGTTACTGGTTGGAATAAGTGGAAGCCAAGGGGAAAGTGGTGCAGAGGAATCCAGAAATTCATATGTGGATTTTTAAAATAGATACCTCTGTCCTTAACCTCCTAAACCAACTCAACTTCTACCTTCTATTGTTAAAAATATCATGGAAAACAAAAAGGGGCCTCAGTTTCTCGACCTGTGAAATCACAGGAGCAATGCTGCAGAGTCAGAAAGTGCTGTGAATGGTAAGAGATGCTATATATGAAATGCTCAGGAAGTATTCATTGTTATAACATTTGGGGGGGCACAATAAAAAGCAAAAACATCAAAACACTTAACTATAACTCCTCAAAAAAAAGAAAAGTCATTAAAAACAGTCAAGAAACTGTCAAAGACAAGATGAGTCTAAAGAGATATGACAAGGAAGTGTTATATATCCTGGGTGAGACCTTGGAGCGTGCACACGTGCACGCTAGGGAAAGACTAAAGGAAATCAGAATAAACTACACACTTTAATTAATAACAGACTGTCTATATTGGTTCATTGATTGTATTAAGTGTACCATACAAATATAATAGTAGAAACTGGGTGAGGGAGTATGTGGGAACCCTTTCTACTATTTTCTCAATTTTCTGAGAATCTAAACCTATTCCAAAAAAACAATGTCGATTAGAAATAAGCCAAGAGGAGCTGTGTACATGTATGTTTGTATCACATTGTACCTCACCATGATGTATAATTGCAATGCACTAATAAAAGTATATAACAAAGAAATAAACAGAGAGCAAAGCATTAGCTGAAATTATAAGGTGACCTTTCATGGATATTATTTTGTTCTAACAAGAGCAAAATCAGTTTGGGTTTGAAGCAGAAGAATATAGACCACTTGTCTTTCACTAGATGTTTGTGCACACGCACACACAGAACGTGTTCCTGCCACGATTGGATTGAGAAGCTGGTTATTTCACTGCGGCTTGTGTGTAGTCAGGGTTCTGCACCTTCATCCCTCAGGTCCATTGTTCATCTCATCTGTGGACGATGTTCCAGCTGCCACCTCCTGGTGCACAGCTCCAGACCTGCTCTGTCTGGGGCTGTCCATTGTGCCCAGTTACCCAGAGCATGCACAGCCCTCTCACCTTGAAACAGGATGCAGCCCTCTGAGCTCATTCTTTTACCTTGCAACACAAAACCCTTCCCAACTCACTGTGACTGATGACCGTGACTGAGGCGGACACCTCCTGCTACACCAGGCAGGTGAATTGGAAATGTTCAGATGAGTCTTTTGCCTTTCCTGCCACCAGGGTCCTGCAGTTCTTTCCTACTGGTGCCCATATGCCTCTTCCATCCCTGCCTCTAGTCAGCACCCCATTCCAGCCCATTAAATGCAAACTCTTCCAATTTCCTCAATTTTTAATTTTTTTTTCTAACCCACATATCTAATTGAAAAACCTTTTTCGGACCACAATTTTCACTAAGATACTTGTGCACTTAACAACCTATGGTTTGGCCTGAAGCAGTGATCCTCAAACATGTACCCGAAAGACTTACTAAGATGCAGATTGCTGTCCCTGCCCCAGCATCTGTAGAGTGGGGTCTGAAGACCCCACTTTGAGAATCACATCTCTGAAGTACCACTGCCAAACCCTTCCTTCTGAGTTTTAGTATTTCCCTCTGTGTCTCTTCCTTCCAATACCCCTTTATTCCATAGCACATTGCTCCAAATTCCTGCCCTGGCTCCCTTTGTCAGTCTGCTAGATTTTCCATAAGAAAGGGTGTCTTGTTGAAGACTCACTTGCTGCACATTGAGGCTCAGACCCAGATGAAAATCTCCAAGAACCCGTTCAATATGCAAATGTAAATTTCCCAGGGGACAATAAAAAAAAAGGGATTTATTCCAGGTGTGGTAGTGCACGCCTGTTATCCTAGTACTTGGGAGGCAGAGACAGGAGGACTGTAGGTATGAGGCCAGCCTCAGCAATTTAGTGAGACCCTCAGCAATTTAGCGAGGCCCTGTTTCAAAATAAAAAATAAAAAGGGATTGGGTGGGGGTTAGGCCAGAGGTAAAATGCCTTTGGATTCAATCCCTAATACCCTCCCCCCAAAAGAAGTATTCATTCATTCCATTATGCTCAAGTTTCAAAAAACATGCTAAAACATTCCTTTGGCCTTGCTTAGCTTACTCACCCAGCAAAGGAGTCAGTAGCCTTCTTTTTGGACATGTGACTTAGTGCCCACATGGCCACACCATCCCCTGCAGGAGCTCATCAAAGTGCTCAACAAGTCACTTCCAGGAAATGGAATGGGCTCTTTGTAAGCTCCAGATTTGGTCAGAGACCACACTTGCAAAGTCATATGAGACATTTCCGGTAACACTATAGGAAAAAACTGAATCTGACTTGTTCCTTCCAATGCTTCATGCCATCATTCATAAGTTGTAAAATGGATTCATCCAGGATACCTACAAAGAGATCTGTTCCCCCTCCTCCTCCCTTTACTCAGATGTCTATGGCTGATTAGCAAATGGTATCAAGGCTGCCAAGGCCACTCCTCACCTCATAAATGGCCTGATGCTGTTTGTTATTGACACCATTTGTTATCAGTGGTGATATCAATTAGATGTAATAGCTTTCTGCTCCAGTTCTTCCCAAGTATATGATTTCTGCATTCTTTCTGGGAAATACTTCTTCTATTTCCTCTCTCTTCTCTTTCCTTCCCTTCCCTCCTCCTTCTCTCTCTCCTTTTTTTCTTTCTTCTCTTCCTCTTCCGTCTGCCACTCATTATTTCCTTCCTCCCTTTATTTTTGCACTTCCGCACTTGGGCATTGAACACTCAGAAAGTCTACTTCTATCCACTGAAAGTCTTTCTTTTTTTTAAAGTTCTTCAGGGACCAAGTACTGTGCGCTGTGTGTGATTTATATTATGATGTGAGATGATAATGCACCAATAAAAGCATATTAAAATAGTTCTTTGGGTTTCTTATTAAATCATTTCATTCTCGTGAATGCCTTATGAAGGCAGAAATTCTATGGTCCCATTTCACAGAAGAACCATTCACAGAAAGGAGAAATTGCTTGCTCTGGGCCACACAGTTAGTCAGTACAGTTGGGTTTGGACAGAGACTGCCTGGCCTTGGAGTTCATATGCTTTTCCTTGACACTCTACAGCCCATGTTCCACCCAGACACCCCTGTCCTAATTACCTCACTGGATCCTTACAGCAATTCTGTGAGGCCTGCAGAATGGGTGCTACTATTAGCCCATTCTGCAGATGAGAAAACTGAGGCTGAGAGAGGGACAGTGGTTGACCTAGGATCTTAGCTTACATCAAGTGGTTGAGCTTTTTCTCAAGTTGATAAGCTTTTTTGACTGCTATTTCCTTCAATATACACTTTTCTAATAAATATATTACTATGCATCCCTATGCAACATGTATATATAACAATTTATTGAGATATAATTAACATACAATTAGCTAACTCATTTAAAGTATACAATTCAGTGATTTTTCATATAGTCACAGACATGCACAACCACTACCATTACCCCATTTTAGGACTTTTTTTATTGCCCTCAAAAGGAACTCCATTTCCTTTGGCAGTCATTGTCATTCACTTCAATACTCCCTCCCTCTCCAGACTTAAGGAAACACTAATTGACTTTCTGTCTCTATAGTTTGCCTATTACGCACATTTCATATGAGTGGAATCATGCTGTCCCTGGTCTTTTGCGACTAGCTTCTTTCATTTAGCATGTTTTCAAGATTCATCCATGTATCAACATTTCATTTATGTTTGTTGTCAAATAATATTCCATTGCGTACATATGCCCCACTTTGATTATCCCTTTATGAATTAGTGAACATTTGTGTTGTTTACACTTCTTTGCTATTACAAATGGTGCTACTATGAACATCCATATACAAGTTTTTACATGAACATATATTTTTATCTTTTGAGTGAGAAGTGGAGTGGAAATGCTGGTTCAAGTTAAGAATTCTATAACCAAACTTTTTGAGGGAATTACCAAGTCATTTTCTTTTTTTTTTTTTTTTGCGGTACTGGGGATTGAACTCAGAGGCATTCGACCTCCGAGCTATACCCCCAGCCCTAGTTTTTATTCTTTATTTTGAAACCGAGTCTCACTAAGTTGCGGAGTGCCTCACTAGGTAGCTGAGGCTGGCCGCGAACCCGGATCCTCTGGTCTCAGCCTCCCGAATGCTGGGATTATAAGCGTGCGCCACCACGCCCGGCTACCAAGTCATTTTCTGATGTAGCCATATCACTTAACATTCCAACCAGTGACCTGGGATGGTTGCACTTAACTACATCCTCACTGTGACTTGCTATTGTCTTTTATTTTAGCAATCCCAGTGGCTATAAAGTAGTATCACATTGTGTTTCTGAGTTAATTTATCCAGTGGCTAATGCTATCAAACATCTTTTCTTCTGTGTATTAACCATTTGAATATCTTCTTTGGAGAAATGACTATACAAATCTTTTGTGTTGTTTATATTATGATATCTGTGGTTTTTAATTTTTGGATTATAGTATTTTGTATTCTGAACACAAGTTATTTGTGCCTATATTTGCAAATATATTTTCTGCCATTCTGTGGGTTGTCCTTCAATTTCTTAATGCTATCATTTATAGTATAAACATTTTAATTAAATGATTAATTTTAATTTTGTGGTTTGGGATTTTAATGTCATATCTAAGAAACCATTATATTGTCTAAGTTCATGAGGATTCATTTTAGTGTTTTAATAATTCTATAGTTTTAGCCACTACACTTAGGTATATGATACATGGTCCATTTTGATTTAATTTAGATGTATGATACACATATTTTTTGCACAGAATTTCTAATTTTCTTTGTACTGTTTGTTGAAAAATGATTTCCACCATTGAATTATCTGGAAATCCTTGTAGAAAATTAATTAATTGTAAATATAAGAATTTCTTTATGAACTATCAATTCCATTTCATTAATCTAGATTGTTATGTCCCAATTAGTATTACTTTGTAGTAAGTTCTGCAAGTGGGAAATGTTAGTTCTGGACTTTGTTACTTTTTAAGATTGTTTTGGCTGTTCTGGATTATTTGTATTTCCATAAAATTTTTGAATCAGCTTCTCTATTTCTACAAAACAAAGTCAGTTGCTATTTTGATATAGATGGCACTGGATCAGCACATCAATTTGGGATGTATTCGCATCTTATATTAAATTTTTCTGATCCATGAACATGGGATATATTTTCATTTATTTAGAGCTCCTTTGATTTGTTTTAATTGCTATTCTAAATTTGTTTCTTTCCCTCCCTCTCCCCTTCCTTTCTTCCTTCCTTCCTTCCTTCCTTCCCTCCTTCCTTCCTTTTGTGCTAGGAATTGGACCCAGGGGCTTGCACATGATGAGCACATGCTATACCACTAAGCTTTCATTTCCTGCTTGGCCAGGCCTAAAGGCCAGTCAGAGATGAGAATTTGGGTGCTATCAGGTCTTTCCTGGTTATACACACAGCCTTTCCAATTTAGATAGTATTGTAAATTTCCAGAAGTATGTCAGAGCTTTCTTAAAGCCCCCTGTAACCTCTTATTCTCCAGAAGTTTGTTTCAGGCTTTGGCAAGTCTTTTGTTTGCCTCTAGTGGTATGGCAGCCTCAGGCATCTGTAATGTTAAATAATTACCTCTAATTATTTTTAACAAATGTCCTGGGGCTAAGATTTTTTCCTGCAGACCAAGATCTGGTCAAGTGATGACACAGCCTTGCAAATAGAGCTTAACTAAGGATCTGCAAGACAGATCAAGTAGTGACAATGTGCAGTGAGGGGCCTCCAAACCTGGTCTTCTTCCTCTGGTAGCTGCTACTATGGTTGTAATGCTGCTGGCTTTCAAGACTACAGTGGAAGTAATGGGGAGAGGAACATGAGTAAGGTAGGTAACAAATGCCACAAACCCTATTGTTTTTAAAAATGTTCAGCAGTCTTCCTTGTATATATACTCTTTAGATTGTTGCAGGCTTTGGTTTAATTTGTAGGGTTGTGCAAATGTTGGTTTTGACAATTTGTGGCAGTGTTTTTGTTGCTTTTGTGGAGGAGTGGATTTAATGAGGTCCTCACTCTACCATTCTGGAAGTCCTGTCCATGGAGCTTTTGAAAACTGATTTTTCACATTTGAAATGGGATTGGGTGATCCAGAATCAAATGTCTGTAATAACCATCTGGTTTCCTGGCACTGGCATTACCTTACTCTTGGTCATCTCTGTGAACTACATTATTTTTGCTGACCTTATACATCAAGATCGGAAGTATATGCATGGCTGTCCTGTTTTGTTCATTTATTTCTGATCACAGATTATCTATTCTATATCCTTGAAAGCCATAGCTTTGTTTGAAGCTACTTGGGTTTTCATTAAGCAGTCTTAGATGTTAGACATTTCTACTTTCCTTCAGTTGAAAGAAGTTAGGGGTATGACTAAATAAATTCAGGTAACAGGCTAAAGATTAGATTCAGCATGTAGAAACCTGTCAGATAGAATAGTGGTTTTTCAAGGATATGTATTTTACTTTATGTACTTGTCACAAACAGAATAATGCTCTCTGCTACTGCCCCCCTTCCAAGAAAATGAACATCCACAGCCTGCTTCCAAGAATCCATAACTTACATGGCCAAAAGGACTTACATGGCCAAAAGTGTCCAAAATTACTTAATTTATATCTTGGGGATTTCTTATGCATAATAAGGAATCCTGTTTAGTGACTGCTGCACTTGATTTGAGAATGCTAAGAGGCATAGCAGATATGGGACACTGCTTTCTATTTCATCAGATGTCATATCTACCACTGCTATAATGCTAGCCTCTAGAGTGTATACAGGGCATTGAAACAAATTTGCTCCAACACATTTTCTGTTTCAAATGCTGCTTGGACTGTGCCTAATGGCGAAACCAGAATTTACCACAGTTTCTGTTGACCTGAGTGTAGAAATGGAGGAAAAAAGATAATGTCCAGGGTTATCTCAGAGACATAAATTAGCAGTGAGACTAGTAATATCCCTAGAACTGCCAAAAGAAGATAAATTCCTTTCTAAAGAAAACAGTTTGCAATGCTTATGAATTTAGGCTTCAAAGACTACAGATGTGGTCAATCCTTCACTCTCTACTTTCTACCTACCACTGGTCAACACACCACGGTTTTTGCTTCTGCTTTTTGCTTTCTCTGCTATGTGTATGTGGAGTATTTGGCTCTAGTGACAGCACACCATCAAGGGGAAGGGTTTGGGAGTGTGTATTGGGATTTAGGAGTATATATTGGGACAATATAAGGAGGAAGACAGGGGAAGATAACACAGAAAATAGTTTTGCAGAAAACCCTGTCCTTTATAAGCAGATGTATTCTTTTACCTTCCAAGCTAAGAATTATAAAAACATCCTTCTGCTACATTCAAGTAACCTGATACTTACCCTTACTTTTAATTTTTTCTTCTCAGCCATCCTTCATCTCTTTGCAAACAGACCTCCAGTAAAGTACGCATATAAATACATGGTCACCCCACATCTATATCTCTGCCAATTCTTCCCTCACACGTAAACTTCAGGAAGTTTCACTCTAAATAGTTTTCAAATCCAAGCTGCCACTTTGATTTCATCAAATCAAGCCTTTGTTGAGATCAAACCTTTGAAATGAGAAAAGATTTTTAATCCAGTTACACCAGATGGGGTCCAACTCTTGCAGTCTTGAGAGCTACAGGATTAGGATTTCTCAAACCCTTTCCATAGTCCTACCTCCCACATACCCAGCATACTTTACAACTGCTTTAATCAAATTGTATCAGCACTTGTATTTGAACAAAATCAGGATAAGAATGTTCTTTATAAACTAGCCTTGCTGAAACTGTTGGTGTACTTTAGTGATAAAATGCTGTCTTTCTCTACAAGGATCTGCAAATAAAAATGAAAACAGAGCTTACTGAAAATAAGCTTGAAGCTAGTAAGCCTTTCAGTAAGGAGGAGCAAAAAAAAAATTGAGATTATTATAATATAGAGATATTTTATAATAAGCTTGAAATATTTATGTGAAAGATAAATAAAAATAAGTTTCTTCAGCTATAGATATTGAAATTCTGTATTTAAAAATAATTGTCTAAATGTGCTATTTTCATTGTCATCAAAATAAAAATTTTTTTGGTGATAGAATCTGCCTCTGATCTTACTATCTTATAAATGGCACCTTCAAGAATTATCAAATTTCTTGTAGTGATCACTTACTTTGCAAAACTATTTGTCTTTTCTGTTAGTGGCACTTGCCAGAGAATTGAGATTGTACCTCATGTTCTCCGTTAGACTATCTACTCTCAGGGCATGAGGAGTCTGGCTGTAGCTGTGGGTAGGTGGCACTGCATTCATTCAGAATCTATGTGACAAACACATGTGCCCTTCTAGAGCTTGCTTTGTGACTCTGAAAATGCAATCAAGTCTCGTGAGTAGGAGCCCTGCAAGTGGCAAAGGCTATTTGTCATCTGTGGTGTTTACAGCTAGTTTGCTCCAATGCTGACCATCCCCAGCTTAAATAAATCTATGTTTGATTCACAAATGTCTAATATTTTAGTACTTATGCGTAGAGCTTGTACGTAATACCTGAAAAATACCATGTCTAAGAATATAGAACCTAGTTATTTGCTAGGTGGGAACAGTCACATGGAAAGAAGAATGAAGCAAGTGAGTGAGTAGAAAGGAGTCTCTTCTTAGGTTTTCAGTATGAGAGCCCCGAGTAATCTGATCAGGATGAGCTCCAGCCCTCCAAAAGTCACTGGGAGGTCAAGATGCCTAGGGGGTCACAGTCTACTCAGTCAAGGCTCCTCTGTATCCCTGGGTTCCCTCTCCTTCCGCAGAAGCTGTCCCTCCCAGCTGCCAGTGGTGGCACTCAGGTCTTTGTCAGCAGCTGCCATAATCCTGTTACATCAATATTGCCTGGCAATTGATGCTTCCCTCTACCACCCCCCAGAATAACTCAAGAGGATGAGTCATAAGAAACACAATTCCTCTGCCCCTTGTTTGGGGTCGTTCTGGAACCATATGTCTTATGCCACTCCTATGCTTTCTGGTAGGATTGCAAATCAGTTGCATGGACATTTTTTGGTACCTTGCCTTCCCTGTTTTACTTCCCCACCCCTGCTGGTGTTCTCTATATCTCAAAAAATTCTATATGCTCTTAACTATGTTTCTAGTTCTCTTTTCAAAGAGAGGGGACTATTAGAATCACTGTGAATGGGATACAGTTTCCCCCCCCTTATCCACAGGTCCCACATGTGTGGATTTAACCAACTCAGGATACAAAATATTTATTAAAAATGTGTCTGCACCAAAAAGACACATGGGCAGACTTCTTTGTCATCATTCCTTTAGCATAACAACTATTTCCATGGTGCTTACATTGTATGAGATATTATGAGTACTATAGAGATGACTTAAAGTATAAATGTGGAGCCGGGCGTGGTGGCGCACGCTTGTAATCCCAGCATTTGGGAGGCTGAGACCAGAGGATCCGGGTTCGCGGCCAGCCTCAGCTACCTAGTGAGGCACTCTGCAACTTAGTGAGACCCTGTTTCAAAATAAAGAATAAAAAATAGGGCTGGGGGTGTAGCTCGGAGGTAGAATATCCCTGAGTTCAATCCCCAGTACCGAAAAAAAAATAATAATAATGAAGTATGGATGTGTTTAAGTTATATGCAAATATTATACCATTTTATATAATGGACTTGAGCATCTGCAGGGACTTGGTATCTTCAGGGGATCCTAGAACCCATCCCCTGGAGATTCTAAGGAACAACAGTATTTGGTTCTCCTATTCCTCAAACAGAAACTAGAAATGAGGTAGAAATTAGAGGTAAAGAGGGCAAGATACAAATTGGGAACTAGATAATTGGGTTACACAATCTGGTTAAAGTGGAAAGACAAATTTCTGAACCCAAACTCCACTTTCATGACTCACTTGGCTGAAACCATGGCCAAAGGATTCCTTATCACTGGACCTCATCTCTAACATGTAGAGTGCATCCATGGAGATCCATGGATAAGAAGGCACAATTCCAAGTACTACTTGTGCAATACAGGACCCCTTTCTCCAGTTCACATGACCTACTTTGTCATCTGCTCTGGGCTCCTCCAATTCCAGGGTGGCTTGGAAAAGCAGAGTAATTCCCTTCATGAGACAACCCATGAGCAATGGAGAGATGGAGAGATGTGGATAAATGCTCCTGTCTTCAAACACGTAGTCTAGGAAGCACTGGGACACCTCTCTGAAAGTCCACGTAGAAGGGCCTTGCCCTGGCCCTCAGTGTTGATCTTGGCAGTCCACCTTTTTATTGGCCTTCCTTCCTTTCTTGACACATTCTCCACTCCTTCACCTCTATTTCCTAGGATCAGAGACTCAAATAAACTGCCTGCACCCACATCCTTCCCCCAGGGTCTTCTTTTGGGAAAACCCATGCTAAAACATACTGACTGTAAGGTTAAAAGTTAATATCACATTTGGGATATTGTTATGTGATAAGCAGGCATTCAGAGAGTCCTAGAAGAACATGTTCAAAGAAAGGAGTCAGCACCTGCTCACACGCTGGGGCAGCTCTCAGAACTCTGGGATTTCCTCATTGGAAAGTCTTCAAGTCCAGCTTCAGGCTGGTCAGGGAAAGAAGGAAGATTAGGGCTTATGAGGTGGAGATTCACTCTTGGAGTCAGTGCTGGGCTACAGAGGAGTCTGTCTTCCTGGGACTTAGGGAGACTCCATCTTTCCACATTGTTTCTTCACCCATGGGGCTAAGCTTCAGGGAACTCCTTGATTCCCCGAGGCACCCTCTGGTCCCCAAGAAATAAAGACTTTCCATACCACCTTCATTCTAGACCCCCAATTGTTGACAAAAAGATTGCCTTACCTTTGATCTGTAGACAAAGAAACTTCGCTCTGTGTCTCAATGCTTCATCAAAAGTACCATTTTTTGACATTATAAAATGTGATTGCTTTAAATGTTCCTATCCAGTTGCATGTCTGCAAGGTTTTTTGTTTTCTCTGGTGGTGGTTATACAGCCCATGTCAAACACTGTCAAACACTGCTCTCTATGCAGTGGGTGGCTTCTGTTAATTCGTAGATCTTTAACAGGAAAGAGTTGGCTCAGGTGGGACCTAGGTGGTGAGAAGAGCAGACAGAGAGGGGTCCTGACATAGGGGGAGGGGTCCCCAGAAATACTACCCAGATTCCTGCAAAAACAACAGGTCCTGGAAAAGCAAGATACAAAGGTTTGATTTTTCACATTGCAAACATTTCTCCTATCTCCTGGGGGAGGAGCAGAATATATGCAAATAGACACGAGTGGGTTTCTTTCTTTAGATTGCCTTTTTTATTTTTTAATCGGGGCTGCCTATATTTGAATGACATTAAGGGCTTGATTCATCCATTCATCCACCCCCCCACCCCCGTGTTGGGAGCTTTGAGGGTTGTTTCGAGGTCCCAACTGTAGGGCTCACATTCAGGCCAGGAGGGGAGATCAGGATGGGGTGCTGATGCTTTCCGTTTGCTGGAATCCTTTTTCATCTCCCTCCTTCCTCCCAGAGAAAAGAGCAGCAGCCACAGCTACACTGGAGCTTAACTGTTGCAGGAAAGGGAGACCCGACCAAGGCCCCGACCCGGGGTGAGGGCGGGGCTCTCCCGGAGCGGGACCCGGAGCCGGGAAGGTGGGAGGCCAGGGAGTCTAGGACGCAGCCTGTGTTCTGGGCCGCCGCCTCAATTCGGAGGGTTCACCGCAGGTCTAGGCGGGAGGGAGAGGAGGAGGAGGAAGAAGAGGGGGAGAAGGAAGCAAAAGATGTGTGCGTGTGTGTTGAGAACAAAAGGCACCATTTTGCCAGCTCGTCTCTGAAAGAGAAGCCCATCGTCTCCTTTTACCCAGTATCAATAGCGAGGCTCCGGGCGGCGCGGCGGCGGTGGGCCAACTCCGGCCTCTCCCGGGATGCGCACTTCCCGGCGGGAAGGGGGGCGGCGCAGGCAGGGGAGCGGGAGAGAGGGGGAGAGGGAGAGGAGTAGGGGTGGGAAGGAATGGAGGAAAAAAAGAGAAGGGTGGGGGAGGGGAAGGAAAAGAAAGGGGCAAACCCCTTGCTGACACGGGGCATAACTTAATTTTCACGGTGCTGGGACAGCTGTATCGTGTAATCTGCCATGGCATGCCGTTAAAGCTTCAATGACTTTACTGACCCAGAAGGGAGACTCGGACCGTGGAGAGGCTTTTGAAAAGAAGTGGTGATCTTTCACGATTTATGAGCTTGTCTTAAAGAAACAGACTCCACTCACTTTAAATTAATCACCCTTTCCAGGGTGCATAGAAATGGGGGTCTCGGGGCGGCGCGTCGGGAAGGCCCTGGTGCGCCGGGGCTGCGGCGACCCCGGTGGAGGGGAGGTTGGAGGCGGCGAGGGTGGCGCAGTCGTTCTCCTCCCCCACCGGCCGCCGCGCCCCCGCCGAGGTCCCCACGAGCTAGCCGAGGGGTTTGCGGGGGCTGCGGGGCCGGAGCTTGCCGGGAAAGGGGGCGCCGTCCTCGCAGGGAGGCCCGGAGGTCAGGGCAGGGATAGCTGGCAGGGGGTGGGAGAGGGCTGTGTGCGGTGGGGAAAGGCCTTATTCACGTTCCTGGACTTGCATTCATTGTGCAAGAAGAAAAAAGAAACCAGGAGAAATATAAGGCATTTCACACCCCGATGAAATGCGAGACCTCCCGCGTGATTAAACCGCTGAAAGGAAAAGTGGGGTATTACCAGGCCCATTTGATCCGCCCTCATTTTCCATATTTCTGAGAACAAAAGGTGGAAAACCTCATCCTAATGTGCATACACTTACTGATTAAATTTTGGCAAAGCCATAGTCCTGCAAAAAGGGGACGTTTTAGAGAACTGGCAATCCTAAAACTTACTAGTCACAATGTGGCAGAGACAATTCTAGGAGCAGGCATACTCTTTAAGCTCATATAGAAGAGCAAAGGCTCCAATTTATCTTTGAAATACCTTTGCAAAAGGCAAAGCTTTCTCTTGGCACTTCCCCTCTGCAGAGGACAAATAAAGCTGTCCTAAGGAGTTCCATGCAGAAGGCCATCCCTTCACTTTGGTGGGGTTTTGCTCTTTGTCCTTACGTTTTATGCCTGTGGCTGCTGGTTCTTAATACTTTGGAGCCTTTTGTATTTCTGTGGTTTCACCAACAGCTGTGCGAGACCAGTTAGTTACCTTTGAACAGCTTCAGATGTGTTGAAGACTCCTGAAAAAGACTGCCTCTCAATGAATCCTCTTCATGGTAGCAATGGGACCCAGTTGAACACAATTTCAAGAACGACAGAGAGAGGAACTCTGTTCTTCACGTTTTTGATAAAACACAGGTTGAAGCCGGGTGTGGTGGCGCACACTTGTAATCCCAGTACTTGAGAGGCTGAGACCAGAGGATCCAGGTTCTCAGCCTGCCTCAGCTACTTGGAGAGGCCCTCCACAACTTAGTGAGACCCTGTTTCAAAATAACGGATAAAAATAGGTCTAGGGGTGTAGCTCAGAGGTAGACTGCCCCTGGATTCAATCCCAGATTCCATGTGATACTCAGGAAGTTTCAGATTTTGGAGCATCTCAGTTTAAGAATTTTCCAATCAGGGATGCTCAACCAGTAAAGTGTAGGCAAATGTTCCAAAATTTGAAAACCTCTGAAATCTGAAATGCTTCTTTCTGGTCCCAAGCATTTCAGATGAAGGATAGCCAACCTGTGTTGTGTCTGGTCTCTAGGGCATTATTAGAACAATCTTCCCTTCTTAAACAATGGTGGTGTTCCATGTTTCAGAGTTTGGCACCAGTCTCTTAAGGACTCCTGTACTGAGGTGCTGGGAGAAATAAAAGAAGATGCAGACCATGCTCCTACCCCTTCCCCACCCCAGGATGCTCAAGCAAGGTCCAGGATCCTCTGCCCTGCAGTGATGTGGCTCCCAATTGGAGGGGCACTTCTTGTACCTATTACTCAGGTTCTGATGACTTAAGTTTCAAAAATACTGTCAGCACACTGTTGGTATTATACAGAGCTTCTCTATCAGGATGCAAATTAGGCAGGTGGTGTAAGGGAGTTCTCTATGATTTGATTGAATCATACCTTACCTGTGAAACTTAATAAAATACAGATCTTTGCCAGGCATGGTGATGCATGCCTATAATCCTAGTACTTGGGAGGCTGAGACAGGAAGACCCCAGGTTTGAGGACAGTCTCAGCAAGTAGTGAGACTTTCAGCAACCTAGTGAGACCTTGTTTCAAAATAAAAATAAAATAGGGCTCAAGGTGTAGCTCAGAGGTAGAATGCCCCTGGGTTCAATCCTCATTGCCCTCCTCCCCCCCCCAAAAAAAAAGAAAATACAGATCTTTGCCTGACCCTGATACACACAGTTAGTTTCCCTAGGTTGGAACCCAAGCACATGTCATTTGAAAACACGTTTTAAACAAATATTAATATGAATGTCATATAACGTAAAACCAATGTGAACAAATCAGTAGCATTTAGTATTTTCACAATATGACTCCTGAGTTCTAAAAATTTTATATAACTCCAAAATAAGACCCTTTGCCCATTTTTTTTTAATTTCATTTTTTTTTTTTTTTTAGCTTGACTATTTTTTTTTTTTCGATCTTTTTGGCATTGGGGATCGAACCCAGGGCGTTACGCTTGCAGAGCAAGCGCTTTACCAACTGAGCTACATCCCAGCTCCCTTTGCCCATTTTTAAACAGTTTCTTCTTGTTTTCCCTTACCTCCACCCCTGGCGACTGCCAATCTGGATGTTGTCTCTATGGCTCTTCCTGTATTGAATATTTCATGTAAACGGAATTTTACAATATATGATTTTGTGTCTGTCTCCAGCATGCATATTTTAAAGAGGGAAGTCACTGGGGGAATCATACTGGTCCCTCTAAAGGCAGATTTTATACTTTCCCCCCAAAAGCTTTCAATTCAAATTGTCATCAAATAGCTTTATGTCAACTATGAAAACATCAATAATTCCTTTACCATTGTAATCTATCCTACAGCAATGATCTACATTTCTTTGTGGCTGCTCAATTTTATGCACCTGTGTAGATTTACTTTGATTGTAATGAGAGAATGAAGTAAATATTTTGCTTTACTTCCAAACGTTATTTTCTATATACTTCTTTGTGTGGCTAATATTGTTTTTCTCTTTAGGCTCAATAGTATATAATTATAATCATCTACTATAATTCCAAACATGTTCTTATTTTTCCCACTTTTAAAAATACTTGCATTGGCGCATTGCAATTATACCTGATAGATTCAAAGTGACGCAAACATACAAAACCACATAAGCTGGGTGTGTTTCCCTCTGCATCCCTCTCCCCACACATTTAGTGAGATTGGTATGATACCATCATATATGGACATAACACTGTTTCAACTGTTTCCTCCCTAAATCCTCATTTTCCCCCTCCCCACCTCCCATTCCCAATCTTCTTCCGCTATTCTATGGGTCTCTCCTTTTATCTGAAGCCCTTTTGTTTCCTATTTTCTCTCTAGCTATTTGGCATTGTCATTCCAAACATCTTCATTTGTGAAATTGCTCAGATGTTTTATGTTACTGGTATTTCCTTAGGATAGATTGCCAGGAGGTATAATTGAAACAAAAGCGCAGATTAAACACACACACACACACACACACACACACACACACACAGTTTCTCATAATGAAGTTCATGTTTGTTCTACTCACAGCTCCCAAAGAAAAGTTGATAGTTATGGTAGAATATAAACCTCAGCTTCTTTGGGTGATGTCATCATGTCACACGCTCAGCTCAGAGTCGTTTATAGCATCAGTGTATGTAACACAAAAGGAGACATTGCTTGCCAACATCTACAATGGCTTTTTCTGAACCATGCACACTTTCCCCCAAGCCAGACTGCAAAGATTTCAAAGCCCTCTGGGATCAGATTGAAGAAAGCAGAGGGAAGATTTTGCACAAGAGTGACATGTCACAGGACAGCTCGCATGAGGCCAGGGCACAGTGCCATTGCAGCCATAACCAAGGAGGCTTCCCAGTAGGCTCACACAAGGGTGGTCTTATAGCATCATTAACCCACAGAAGAGCACAGAAGTTGCACTGCAGGAATTCTCTCCTGAGAGTTCAATAATAATTTCCTTCCAGGAAAACAAAACAAAACGAATATCCATAGAAGGAAAGGTGAGGTCTCAAAGCTACTTGTGAGGCAGCAGACCAGCACCATCACAACTCATGCCAGTTATTTGAGGGAGCAGGTATGAAAAGTCTTGAGATGCTTATTTTTTTAAATATACTTTTATCGGTGCATTGCAATTACACATCATAGCAAAGTTCGATGTGATACAAACATACGTGCACACAGCACTTGGTGTGTTTCCCTGTGAGCCCCACTCTACTCCCTCCCTATACATATTAGTGAGATCAGTATTGATCACTTTCGTATATGGACACAGCGTTATTTCAACTGTTTCCTTCATCGATCCTCCTTTCCACCCTCCCCACTTCCCAGTCCCCTTCACTATTCTACTGGTCTCTCTCCTCACTTATTTAAAGTCCTTTTTGTTTCCGTCTTTCTCTCTAGCTTCCACATATGAAGGAAAACTTATGGCCCTTGAGTTTCTGAAACTGGCTGATTTCACTTAGCATAATATTCTGTACTCCCATCCATTTTCCTGCAAATGACATAATTGTGTTTTTTATGGCAGAGTAAAATTCCATTGCGCATATATACCACATTTTTGTTATCCACTTACCTGTTGGCGAACATCTAGGTTGATTCCATCACTTGGTCTTTGTGAGATGTGCTGCTATAAACATGGGTTTCCATGTGTCACTACAGCATTCTCACTTTAAAAAGAAAAGATACTGAGAAGTTGTATAGCTGGGTCTTATGGTGGTTTTATTCCTAGTCTTTTTGGGATCTTCCATACTGATCTCTGTAGTTGGCACGCTTATTTTTATAAAGAGAGGAAAATAATAAAGTCATCTTCAACCTGAGTCCACTTGTTGCACAGGACATTTTCCACACAAAATGTTCAGTTTGCTTAGGGACCAGTGGGAGAGATGTCAGTTCCAATTACAAATTGGTCAGAATGAAATTTAGATGAAGTGGAATTTCATGTAGATTCGAAATGCACTCTGAAGCAGTTGTTCCTAAGCACACGGCCAGGGACCGTGGACCATAACCATGGACCACAACTGTTACCTCCTGAGGTGTTGGCTGCACCTTGATAGGGATCGTCAGTTATGAGGAGATGCTAAGCAAAAATGTTTAAAGTTTATCTGCTTCTGTTCAGAATTTCTGGAACTTTTGAATGTTTTGTGGAGGCCTGAGGTTTGTAGTGTAGTGTAGAGCTCAGTTTCACAAGTTTCCTGGATGAAGAGGTAAAAGACAAAACAGAACATCTACTTCATCTTGGGGCACTGAAGCCTCCTGGGTCTGCTTCGCTCTCTGGATCTGCTCCTTTGGCCCCTCTGCAGTGGGATGCCCTCAGTGACTGGTGATGGCTGTGGTCCCAATTCTATAAGTCTTCCTAACTTCAGGATCCAATAACATCTTGACTGGGTCTTTTATGAAAGTGTGTGTGTGTGTGTGTGTGTGTGTGTGTGTGTGTGTGTGTGTTTTACTGGGTATTGAACTCATGGATATTCTACCACTGAGCTATACTTCCTTTTAGAAATTCTTTTCATTTTGAAATAGGGTCTCACTACATTACTGGGAGCTGGCTTCAAACCTGTGATACTCCTGGCTCAGCCTTCCAAGTACTGGCATTACAAGTGTACACCACTGTGCCTGGCTCTTATGTAAATTTTTGATGTAGAGATCTGACGTCTGGTTCTGCATGACCCACATCACTGTAGTGTAATGAGCTATAGCGAAGAGACAGGTTCTCTGGCATCAACATAGCCTCTTGAACTCATCTCTTTAGCCACTTCGGAAAGGCATGCTGCGTGAGCTGCACAGACATTCCACTTCTGCCTTAAAGTTATTTGTTTTGGTTTTGGTTTTGCCTTCAACTCATTCAATTTGCTGATTCTGTCATTCACTCAACCAAGATTTCAGGAGTGTCTATCCTCTGCCAGGCATCAGCCAGTTCACCTGTCCAGTTGCCCCCCTCTATCTGCAGTTTCATTTACCCATGGTTATCCATGTACTGAAAATATTAAATGGAAAATTCCAGAAATAAACAGTCCCTGTTTTTAATTGCACAGGGTTCTGGGCAGCATGATGAAATATCATGCCTTTCTACTCCACCTCACCAGGGATGGAAATCATATCCACACTGTCCACACTCTCTGCCTAGTGGTAACATAGCAGCTACCCTGGTTATCCGATGGACAGTATTGATATCACAATATTGTTGTTCAAGTAATCCTTATTTTACTTATTTTAATGATGGTCCCAAAGCACAAGAGTAATGATACTGGCAATTTTATTACAATATATTTTTATAATTGTTCTATCTTATTATTAGCTATTGTTGTTAATTTATTACTGTGCCCGATTTGTAAATTAAACTTTATCAAAGGCATGTATGTATAGAAAAAGAGTGCAGGTAGGGTCAGGTCCTATCTGCAGTTCCAGGTGTCCACTGAGGATCCTGAGAGGCATTCCCATGGATAAGGGGGGCCACCACAGTTACAAAATCAACACGATGTAGGCTCTGTTGTCCCTGAGCTCTCAGTCTAGTCTTGGAGAGGCAGATACAGAAAGATACACACTTATTTGGGCTGGAAGAGCTGAAGAAGGCAGAAAAAGGTGAGCCTGAGGGAGGACTCAGGTGAAGTGGAGTGGAGTAAGGGAGCATTTCACGCACGTGCAAGGGCTGAAGGTACCAGGCATCAAGGTGTGTGCTGAGGGCTCCATGCAGCTTATCTGGGGAGCGAATGCACAACAGCTGTGGAGATAGGCACAGGCCAGAACACAGAGCCACCAATGCTTTGCTAGTAGCTTAAACTTTATCCCATAAATCCTAATTTTCCAGCAGGTGGCTTGCAGGGGTTCAAGAATGTGTTCCCAGAGATGAACTTATTGTAGCTGTTACAAGAACCATTTCAGGTTCTATTATGACAATCAATAAATGAGATAGTGCTTTTTATCACCTCCAAAAATCAGAAAGAGTGCATGGCAATTTGTGGAAATTAATGGACAGGGTTGAAATTGTGATTTGGTTTTTAAATGTTTTGCTTTTTTAATCATACACAGGTTGAGCATATGCACTGTTGGTTTGAGGAGGGATCCTCAAAAACAAAGAAGGCAAAACACAGTAGACTCATGAGCATAAGTGAAAATAATTCTGAAAAATTCTCTTCAGATGGACATCATCTGATAAGTAAATATTATTGATTTAATATAAATTTTTTCTGAAGCACACCAAGAACATCAAAACACAAGGTGGGAAGAGAAGATATTGGGGCTTCTATATATGATTTATCTGTACATTTAGAAACCTTTATGTTTATAATTCCTCATTTGTGAAATGATTGTAGATAGTAGTCTAAAACCTTTTCTTTTTCTGTTTCTTATAAGCAAACAGGAAAGTTATTTTAAAAATAAACAAAACAATTTTTAACCAGGAACAGTATTGTGCCCTTGTAATCCCAGCTACTTGGGAGACTGAGTCAGAATCACTTGAGTCCTAAGTTTTAAAGCTACCTTGGATAATGTAGTGAGACCCCATTTTGAATATTTTTTGAGGTACTGGGGATTGAACTCAGAGGCATTCTACCTTTGAGCTATACCCCCAGCCCTATTTTTTATTCCTTATTTTGAAACAGGGTCTCACTAAGTTGTGGAGTACCTCACTAGGTAGCTGAGGCTGGCCGTGAACCCGGATCCTCTAGTCTCAGCCTCCCAAATTCTGGGATTACAAGCGTGTGCTACCATGCCCAGCTTGAATATTTTTTAAGTCCAAAATTGATGAGTTCAAAATATCAGGTCATAAAAGGACTTTTATATCAATTGTGAGGCTAAGAAAAATAGTTCAGTTTAACTCTATAATTTAATATATTTTATGTCAATGAAACAAAATATAATATATTATTTGCTAACATATTCATCAGTAAATAATATTTTTCCTTACAAAATTTATTTATAATCACCTGAGAACATGGGTCATATTAGTTGAGAAAAGCCTGAACTTGTCTTTATACAACTGATACTAAATTTTTATTTTTGAAGTGATTTTATACCCTGTTAAAATATACTTACGTAAAATAAAATATTTTCATCTCTTTCTATAAGAAAATCAACAAATAATTTTTAAAAATTCTGAAAGACCTGTCCTGTTCTTTATAAGTCACCCAGTGTGTATATTCTATAGTGCTAGCAACACAACAGAATATACTGTATCCTCTGGAGGGAACATTGTGTCCACCCAGAAGAAGGACCAAAGAGGACAAATGTACTCCATCAAGCCCCTATATAATGGCACCTCATCCATTAATGATGGCAGACCCCTCAGGGCCTAATCACTTCTTAAAGGCCCCATATCTTCACACTGTCACATTGGCAACATGAAAAATTTGGAAGAAAAAAATTCACACCATGGCAGGGCCTTCGTTACATTACACATTGTAATGAGGACAGACAATGAATGGTCTGATGGGTTGATAGACAGCCAATGGAGAAGCCAAAGGATAGGCAATCAAGCCAGGAAGAACACCTGGGTCCTTGCTGTATTTGTGCCCGCTGCTCAGTTCAAAGGTAGATTTCAGGATATACTGCAAATGTCTACTGGAGGGAGTTGGGATTAGGAAATGCTCCTGACCTACTTTGAGATGGATTCAAATTTCATGGCTAAAGGCACTAAATTTCCAACTTTGTTGTTTTACTCTCTGAGTCAAAGACCTGGCCAGTAGATAAAGTGCCTGGAATTCACACTGTTCATATACACCACTGGGGTTATCTTCCCACCAAGGATGTCTTTTTATGGGAAGAAATTTCAATGATTTGCCAGAAGGAAGTTAACTGCATTATCTGGGCCAGGGAACCTGCAACACATCTGCAGATTGGTATTTATGAATGTAGGTATTAATATTCAGGTATGGTGAGCTCAGGCAATAGAACAGATAATTATCAGCATTGAAAGGATAACTCACAGTCCCCAGGAGGAAGGGAGTGTGCTATACCTCGAAGAGTCACTTGTAGAAGCTCAATAAACCAGTTGTTTTACCTTTTCTATAAATGCATATTAATCTGTATGACTATGCTAGAAAACCCCACTTCCTATAATAAATGGAACCCAGAATTCCGTTACTAAATATGAACTTGCTTGTCAAAGAAGGCTGGGCCACACTGTGCCAATCCTAGTTCTCCCTCTGAAATTTACACTCCCCTCTTAGCACTTTTGCTAAAAATGTCTGCTACCGTCATGGTAGCTTGGGGGAGTTGCTCTTCATCTTTTAACACACTGACCCATGTGTGGCCATTGATATTGGCTGCCCAGCTAGACTGTGCAAAAAGACAGCTTGAGGCAAGGGTAGAGAAACAAGAGTAGACAATATCTTTTATTTTGGTTTATAAAGGAGATTACTCATCTTTAGTCTGTGGTCCATCCCAGGGATTCCTTTCTAAGCAGCACCCAGTTTATTTCCAACGGCACTGATCATTTCTAACCAACACAATGAAGGGGTGAACTCTTAGACACTCGAGTTTCTCAAAGTTAAGACCAAGAAAAGGAGCAACATTGTGCATTCCATCTTCCAAATCTACTTTTGAAGTTCCTGTTTTCTTCCTAAGAAATTCAGTCTTTATCTGGGAGAAGGACATTGCTCTTAGGAATGTTTTTTTACCCTCGGGGATTTCATCTCACATCTGCAGGTCTCAGCAGAACAAATTTATCTCAGTAAAACACATTTCAGAATTGTGAGATATCCCCAGGATCCCAGCCCGCTGGTGTACACACCCTGTAGAATCCATGTGTCTTAGCTCCAGTTAAGAATGTAGCCTGAGCTGGGCATTGTGGCACACACCTGTATTTCCAATACTTGGGAGGCTGAGACAGGAAGATCACAGGTTCAAAACCAGCCTCAGTAACTTAGTAAGACCCTCAGCAACATAGCAGGACCCTGTTTCAAAAATAAAAATAAGAAAGGCTGGGAGATGTAGCTTGGAAATAGAACATCCCTGGGTTCAGTCCTCAGTATAAAAAAAAAAAAAATGCAGCCTAGTCCTTACCTTGCCCTTGTTAAATCTGAGAAGAAAACCCTGTCGCAGTGTGCCAGTATTTTTACTCTAAGAACTTTGAGATAATAAAGAGGTATTATTTTAAGCCACTGAGTTTGTGATAATTTGTTACAGCAACAGAAAACTAAGACGAACTCTGATCTCCTTCAGCGAAGCACATCCAATCAGATCATGTGTCCAGATAGTCGGATGCTAGCACATTTTGCTTTAAAAGAACTCAGTGTGTTCTTAGGTCTTCTGTGAAAATAAGAGCTCAGATCTGCTATTTATGATATGCATCCCACTGCCCACAACCTCTTACTACAAAGTTGCTTTTACCTAGATAGATTTAAGAACAGATCTATCATAGGCATGGGCTTCACCAGGCTTCCTCATTCTCATGAGAACGGCAAAGGAAATGATAACATGTAGGAAGACTGTATTGAAGACGATTGTTGATGGAGTCAGTCCTCCAACACTAGCTAGGTTTTTCATGACTCACTAGATGATAAACACAAGCCGTTTGTCTTGTCCAAGTACTAATCAGTTGATGCCTTCAATTTACATCTTTCCAAACAGTGATGAAGTTAACGAAATATTTGGAGCGCTGCTATGTGATCTTAATCTTTCTTCAAATTTACTAGGAGGACTGCCCAGGAACCTAAGAGTCCCCAAAGGAGCCTTCCTGACATGTGATCCAGTCAAAAGGGCCAAAAAGTAAGTGGAACCGTTTGGTGCCACAACATTGATCATTGGCAAAGAGGTTCCTCCTATCTTGATGATTGGAACACTTTCTCAGTCTTTGCAGGCTAGGATATACTGACCTGGTGCTTATTCTGGGTAACTAAGGCAAACCCAGATGTTTTATGGCTTGTGGTGGAGATGAGTGACTTTATGGGTTATACACAATTCCCAGTGTTAGCTAAAATTCCAGCCCATTGAAGCCACTACATTAAAGAGCCACATACCATTGGTTTTCAGTTAGCCCTCCTGATGATAAACAAAATGAAGGAACACACATTTTTTTTCCCCTTTACCACCAAAACTGCTGACAAGGAATCATCGAGGATATTCACATTATAGCTTTAAAGAAGCGTTCTCAGCACCAGTGACAATGGGCTTAGTTGAAAGAGAAAGAGTACCACGCATGGCACGTGTTTGAGTTTCAATATGTCACATGATTTCATCTCCAGTGTTATAGCAAAGAGAGAAAGCTGTGGCTTTCTTAAAGTGTCTATAAAGTGAGATAATTTCTGTCTTGCAGGATTGTTTTGAGACCTGAATGAAATAATATAAGTAAGGCATTTTGTACAATGCCCAGCACATATGAGACAATAAACGAGAGCTACACTCATCACCCTCATCACCCCATCACGGTCGTCACCATCACTACCAGCATTGTTATCATCAAAAATATTTCAGTGAAAGCTTGCTCCTCTTTTGTCTACCTTATTTCAACACCCAGCTTCGACATCTCCTTAAATACATTTGTTTATATTTGCATCTTTAAAAGGCACAGTTAATATAATAAAGTCCTCATTACTCTGGCTATTCCTTCTCTAACTTTCATTCAAGGTCTTAAATACTCTTCCTTGCTATTAAAAATAAAGAGGCACGTCTCTCCTAGCGTTCTACAGTTTGGATGTGGTTTGTCCCCCAACAGTTTCTGGGTTGGAAACCTGTTCCCTAGTGTGGTGGTGGTGAAGTGGTGGAACCTATAAGAGGTGGGGCCTAGTGAAAGCTCATTAGGCTCATTAGTCTCTACTTTGATGAATGGAATATTGCTGTCTCATGAGTGTAGATCAGACCCCTTGGGACTGGATTGGCTTCTGAAAGAATGGGTTGTTGTAAGTGCATATGGCATCTCCCCTGAATCTCTCTCCTACCTACACTGCTCACTAGTATCACATAGACTCTTGCCACTGTGATACCATCTGCCACAAGACCCTTACCAGAGCCAAGCTAATGCTCACTCTTGAACCACCAGAAATATTCTTTTCTTCATAAAACATGCAGCCTTAGGTATTTTGTTATAGCAACACTAAATGGACTAAGACTTAGAGCAAACACATTCCCAACATCCTTATATAAAGGACCTGGTTTGAGGGGAATCATCTTTGTATGGCAGGTTTTTTCCCCATCATTTCTGAGAATATCTTTTACAGGCATGATTTTAGTCACTTCTCATGCCCATTCCAAACCGTGTCTCTATGTAATCATTCAATATAAAATTGTATGGGGGAGAAAAAGCTGTATTAATGGAGATAAGATGTAATTTTCTCACTATAAAATATTTTCCTGAAGTCTAGTATATGCAGATAGACTTCTATAGAACATTTTTTAAACTCTAAGATTAGATATTCTTGTTTTCTTTTATATTTTTGTTTTTAGAAGGATACTTGTTACTTATTTGTTATTTACATGCTATGTTTCAGGTTAATCTTCATGGGAATAATTGAACAAAAGAAAGCCAGAGAAAGGGAATAAGAAAAGGTAAGAAAAATAGAAGGTGAAGGGAATGTATGAAATTTAAATGCACATCACCATTATAATTCCTTATAGGTACAATGGCATTTAGTGTACTCCCTTTTTAGCTTATGTTTTTTTGTTTTGTTTTGCACAAAGTGTATAGTCCTCAAATTACAAAAGGTGCACAAGAGAGTAAACATTGAGCCTCACTCTTTTCTCTCCACAGTGCCTCCTCCTTCCTACATCCCAGAGGCAACCACTGTTAACTCTTTCTATAAACATCCTTCTAGCATCTGCCACAGTTGAAAACACTGAAGATTCGTTGAGTTTGTTAATCACACAACCCTGCACCCTGACTTCTTCACTTGACAACATACACAGAATGCGTCCTTATTTTTTTAATGGCTACATCGTTTTCAAGTGTGTAGACAAATCATACTTTAATTTAGGAATCCTTTTCTGACAAATAAATATTTTTAATTATTATGAATGATGCTACTAGAAATACCATTTAGATACCTCATGCCATGTTAAAATTTTATGAGTATTTCATTTGATCTCTAGCAAATTTGGTCTCCTTTCCAAATTTTCTTTTGCCATAAATTATTAAGTCTCTCAATTAGGAATTCTCATATAAAGGTGAATTTTTATCCTAACGCACTGAGAAACCACTGTCAAATGACTTTTTGTGTGTGGGTGGGGAAGGAGGAGAGAATATTCCTCTTTCAATGCCATCTTACATTTAATTGCTGTTTTCTACTATGCAAAATTACCCTCTCAAACCTATACTCCATGGTTTTCTTTCTGATGCATCCCCTACCACCCAGTCTTCCTAAAGTTTAGACTCGTCATTTGCTGTCCTCCTAGAGTTTTGCCCACTTATGTGTGTGTGTTGCACAAGGTTTTGTAAGCAAAATTTTAAAATAAAAAAGCAAAAAAAAAGTTAAGAATATTGCTTGCCTTCATAACTAGCAGTATATGAGCAGTTGTAATTTTCTTCACAACTTATTCATGCACCATATCTATTATGATCATAAACCACTGATGAACTCTTTGCTCATCATGAAATTACAATCACTGCTGTTACACACCTACATAGGGACAAGCAGAAAGACCTGTAAATGAGTCTGTGTCTCCTGGACTGAGATCTACAAGGGAATAAATGTGCCATGTCATGGACTATTTTAACTATCTCAAAAGGAGTCTTCATAGAATATCTCTGTGGGTCCACCACCCATTCTCCGTATTTCTTTGTGTACTCCTGGCTACTTTGGAGGTACACAAAGTTATATGAGTTCAATTTAACTTTTGGCCACTTTCCACAGAGCGGCAGAAAATTCTGATACTTTCACCAAACATTCCTCTAACTTTCTCATAGTACAAACAGCTGGGTTGGCAACTGAACAGCCTGTCTTACACGACTTGCCCAGGACTTACAGATGTGTGGGGCTCTGGAGAGCTTCAGTAGGATCATGTTCCATCTTTTATCTCACTGATGAGAACAGTAAGCTGTGGAACAGATGATTAGCCTCCTAGGATTTGATGGCAAAGCTAAGATGGGATTCCCACTTTCTGAGCCTCAGTTCAGCATCTTTTGCTTTTTTTTAACTTGAGCTATTTTTTACCTCCTAGTGTTAGCTGGTTTCTGCATTATGTCCAATAATGTATATATGGTTTGTATATTTGCAGCAATTTTGAGAAATATTGGATCCTTAAGAGGAACTTTGAGTCACTTGGTCCATAATGCATTTCCCCCCTGTAATTATCAATGAATGCTATTCTTTCTTATAGCTATTCTGTTTCCTTGGTGACCCCTCCCCTCAATACAAATGTGGCAGTAAATTATTGAGCCGTTAGCATGTGTGCATGTTTTCCCCTCTCAGTATTATTACCTTTCTCTTCCAAGAAGGCCTGGAGCTTCCTTGTCACAGGAGAGGTTTCTTTTGTTTTCAGCAGCCCTGAGGAAAGTGAAGGTGAGGGAGCAAAGAGGGCCCCCCAAATGAGAGGGAGATAGGGATGATGGGTTTCCTGGTCCACATGTCTGGTGTGGAAGGATGGCTCTGGGCACGCCTGGGAAGTAGACAGGACCCCTAGCTCATTCCCTGCCAAAGAGGAACCAGAGATGCTGGACTTCATGATCCATTATTAGCTTGGCCAATGGGACTCAGTTCTGATCAGAAGCCTCAATACCAAAGCTCCTTGCTCCCAGTGTTTAGCTTTGCTTAAGGCCCTGGGGATGGTCTGGAAAACCTATAGGGTATATGGGGGAAGGCCTTACGTTAATTACTTCTTGCTATGTGACACACTATCCCATGACTTAACATAACAAAAAGTCATTTATTTTACTCATGCCTGACTTAGGCCCATTTCCTCTGCTGCATTCAGACTCAGCTGTAGTAGCTTGACTTGGCCTGCAGCATCTAGTTTCAAGATGGCTCATTCATGTGGCTGGGAATTTGTGCTGGTCATTGGCTTGGCACTCTGTTGGGGCTGTGGGGAGTTCTCAGACCCTTCTACACAGGCCTCTCCTGAGGCTGATTGGGCTTCCTCTTACAGCATGGTGGCTGGTATATGATGGCAGCTGTCTCAAGATACCCAGCCTCAGAAGTCACATTTCTGCTGTCTCAGGTTCATGGGGAGAGACCTCATTTTTCATGGAAATATTATAAGAAGATTGCCAAAGCCACACTGTGTCATGTAGCATGTGGAATGGGATGTATTCTTTGACCATTTTAGGAAACTACAACCTGCCGTACTGGGCACAAATGTAGAATGGGAGAGAGGTGTCAAAGTGATGTCATTACTTATACTTTACTTTCAGATTTATATGCTGTGTATAAAAAAATAAACTAAGCTGAAGGGAGAGCACATGGAATAAAGATGACAGCAGTGCCATTTACATATTGGTGTGGAAAGTAGCATTTTTAGGTCGCTATAACAAAATATCAGAAACTGAGTCATTTATAAGCAATAGAAACTTATTTCTAACAATTTTGGAGACTGGTAAGTCCAAGACAGTTGCAGTATCAGGCAAAGGGCCTCTTGCTGGTTCATGGACAGCTGTCTTTGCTGTGCCCTTCCTTGGTGAAAGGGGCAGGGAGCTGTCTTTGCTGTGCCCTTCCTTGGTGAAAGGGGCAGGGAGCTATCTCCAGCCTCTTTTATAAGAGCATAAATTCCATTAATGGAGGCTCTGACTCAGTAGTGTGATCACTTCTGAAAGCCTCTACCTCCCTATACCATCACCTTGAGAACCAAGCTTCAACATGTGAGTTTTAGGAGGACATAATCTTTCAGACTATAGCATAGTGAATACCAAAAGATTCCTATCACTTCAATTTGTATTCATGCCATATTTTTATCTTGTTTGCCAACAGCACTATATTTATGCATAGTGATGTACAGAATATATTTCTGAGGGACTTTCTCTTCACTTTGTATTTATTTCCAATTGACTCTTTTTTCTGTCTCACAGATTTCTCATCCAAGTGCTCATTTACCTTTAACAAAAGAACCCAGAGGCTCTTGTTTTTTATGTATAAATTTTATGATACAGTTTTTCCCTAGTTGATTTTATAGTTTGCATCTTAACATCATTTTTTCTAAGCCTAGGCATGCCTGCAGGTTGATTTGTGGTGACTCGTTGACTGATTAAAAATCTCCCCACAGCAACAACTTCTGGCATACTTCTGAAGACTAAAATTCTTAAATTCACTTATAATAAGTCATCTAAGGTAAAACTCAAAAAATAAAACAGAACAACCCCCCCACCCCAAACAAAAACCAAAACCACTAGTGTGTGTTAGTTCTTGACTTTGTTCAGCTTCTCTACAGGGTTTGTAATGTCCTTACTGTGAGGATGACCCTGGGAGGAAAATGATTTGAGATGTCTCCTTTCCCCCGTCCCATAAAAAAAGCAAAATATTGAACAGCCCTCCCAGAAATGATTTTATTAAGCAGTCTTCCCTTCCTTTCTTTACATCAGGGCTCTCTTCAGAGTCATCCTTTCAAATGCAAACACAGTAGCTGCCTTGCCTCTTAGCTTTGGTTTTGCTGCTCAGAGTTTCAGTTAAGAGCTGCCAACAAGACCCCAAAAGCACAAGCAACTCAAAGGAAGATCAATACATGGGATTGCATTAAACTGAAGAGCCTCTGTACAGCAAAGGAAACTATCAAGAACCTCAACAGAGAGCCTACAGAGTAGGAGAAGATTTTTGCTGGTTACTTGTCAGATAGAGGTCTAATATCTAGGATATACAGAGAACTCAAGAAAATCACAGCTAAGAAAACAAATAACCCAATCAAAAAATGGGCAAAGGATCTAAATAGACACTTCACAAAAGAAGAAATACAAATGGCCAATAAATGTATGAGGAAATGTTCAACATCATTAGCAATCAGAGAGATGCAAATCAAAACTACCTTGAGATTTCACCTAACTCCAATCAGA
>PVLC010009873.1:0-52506 GCA_004027655.1 Graphiurus murinus
TGGCACATGCCTGTAATCCCAGTATTTGGGAGGCTGAGACAGGAGGATCACAGGTTCCAGGACAGTCTCAGAAACTTAGTGAGTCTCAGCAACCTATCAAGACCCTGTTTCAAAAACAAGACCTAAAAAAATGCTGAGGTTGTAGCTCAGAGATAGAATGCCTCTGAGTTCAATCCACAGTAACACACACACACACACACACACACACACACACACACACACACTGTTTAGGAGAACCACCTGGAAACTATTTTGTAAGAGGATGGGCTATAAACAAACAGGAATATAAAGAGTAATTCACCCAGGGACTCAGTGTTGGAGCTGATATCTCTGTTGCTCACTCTGTGGCCCATGTTCCCTCGACTTCCTGCTGCTAGATGTCCCCATGCACCCACCTGGGCTGAGGGTGGAGGTCTGCAGGAGTGGGGTGGGGGGTGGAGGGGAGGAAGGATTGCACTTGGAGCTGAGAAACAATATGATTCACTAACCCTCAGCCCTGAGATGCCTCTCACTTTCCCCAGTAGACATGAGCTCATGGAACTCGATTGCACGTTCCTTTCAGTAGATTTTCCTTTTCCTGTAGTAAGGTTAAATGGAACCATCACAGGGGTGCATTCAGCAAAAGCAGCCATTGGATAGTAATAGGATAATTGTGCCGGCCCTGGTACCGCAGAGATGATAACCAGTGTTCCTTTAAGAATGTACAGAGGCCACATTTACGTTTTAGGGCAGCTCCTTTGAAAACTTTGGCATAGGTCCCCAACACTGTTTTCCTTCCTGCAGCGTGATGTGAGAACACTGTTACAGTGCAGGCCTTGTTTAAGCACAAGCTGGGTACTGTACAGCCTGGGAGGTGGATCGCGTCCCAGATGAACGGCGGAAATCCTCGGCAGGGATGGGTTCAGCTCCTGCAGGCTTAGTGTATGTATATTATGATAATGTCTGTTGCCCACAGACCCCATGGTTATGCTACCAGTGTAAGAAGCAGCTAAATGTGGGGGAGCAAGCCAATGTTTCGATTATTCACAGTCTCAATTTTGACATTCAAAGCTCTCTGCTTCTTGATCCTGTCTTCTTTTCTATGCTTATTTCCTAATATTGGCGTGAATATATAAATATATGCACATACATATATTATTTTATACTGTTGGTATAAATGTGTGTGTATAAATATATATACACATACATATATACATACATATACATATATATATATATATACACATATATATACACATACATATATTCAAGAAGGAAAATAAGTTTCATTCTATGTACCGACTCTGAGCTCTTGAGAGTAGCTGCCTGGGACACCTTATTGAGAAGGATACTGAAGCCACATCCTTCTTTGCAGGAAAAAGCTCTATGATCCCTTAGTGAGCTCTGTCATGGGTGAAAGTGTGTGTGAGGGTGGTGGCACCTACGTCTGCCATCCCCCATCTCTGCCCAGGATGTTAGCTTTATTAACTAGGCTACAATGACCATGTGTTTATATCTTCTCACCTCTTCCCATTGGTTAGGCATTCTTTCATTGTGAATATCTGTTAATATTCTTCACTACTAAAGGACCACTGCAAAACTGCAGTTTTTTTTTCATAAAGCTATATTGAATTATTCTAAGCAGGCATATTTTTTTTTTATCGTTCCTATAGTCTTTGGTAAGGCTCTTCCATTTTCTGACTTAGAGAGTTATGCATGGGTGTGATTTTCTGAAGGACTGTAAACTCTTTGATGGTAGAAATGAAATCTCTTTTATCTTTATACTCCCATGGCCATTTGCTAAAAGAAAGGCTAGATTCTGAGGAGGGGTCCTGTCTCCTTGGTCAAGTCTTTACATTTTACAGACTCAGGACAGGATCAGAGAGTTACCAAAATCACACCAAGAGTTAGAGACATTGGTTCCAACTCCCAAACTTAGCTCCTAGAATGTTGCAGCTGGAAGGAGGCTTGGCTCAGCTTGCAGCTCTGAGTGTAGGGACAGCGCACATTTGCTTGTGAGTTCCTTATCTGGGGCTTTGAAGTTCTAGGTTATTTGTGTTAGCTTTATGGTAGACTACAGAAAATCATTTTTGGAAATAAGGTAGGAGTGACTAGTAAACAAACGAACATAAATTGGTCCCTATATTCATTCACTCATTCACTCACTCATCCAAGGAAAATTATTATTATTATTATTATTATTATTATTATTATTATTATTATTTTTTTTTTTTTTTTTTGCAGTACTGGAGATGGAACCTGGGGGCATTCTACCTCTGAGCTACAGCCCCAGGTCTCACTAAGTTGTGCAGGGCATCACTAGGTAGCTGAGGCTGGCCTCGAACCCGATCCTCCAGTCTCAGCCTCCCAAATGTTGGGATTACAAGCGTGCACCACCATGCCCAGCTCAAGGAAAATTATTGACATCACTCTAGGTCCTAGGCATAGAGAGTAGTTCATCAAATAGTCAAAACTCCATGGAGTCTGAACTTGAGTGGCATGTGTGTGTTTAGTTTTATTTGCTCCAACTCATTAAATCCTGACAAACTGTGTATTATCACTAATATTATAATTATCCTCAATTTGCAAATGAGGATATTCGGGACAGAGAGGTTAAGTAACTTAAGTAATGTCCAGAGTTGCATCTAGAAGGTAATAGGGCAAGATTTGAACTCAAGTAGTCTTGCTCCCGCCGCTGTGCCCTGAACCACTATGGCCATGTACAGAAGGAAAATTGAGACTCAGAGAGGGTAGGCCACTAAGCCAAGGCCACACAGCTTGTTTAGGAAACTAGTTACACTAGGTTCTTTTCAGGCCACTAGTCTGTCTTTCTTTTCCAAACCATGATGGGTGTAGGGCGGAATGGGATGGACAACATGGATAGTAAGATCTGAGAATACGAAAAATTATTTTGGGATAGACACAAGCTGTTTGTTTCTCAGATTGGTGAGGTGGTGGGAGGGTGAGAAACAGACTTCCAACACACCAAATATTACCCTGATTGGCTCAAAGGCCATGATTGTATCAAGTTCCAGAAATTATGAGTGAACCAGACAGTTAGGCCACTGCAGCTGGTTGGCAAATTATTGGCTCAAGTGTTGTAATTATTAAATGAGAGAGAGAGAGAGAGAGAGAGAGAGAGAGAGAGAGAGAGAGCAAGAAACTCAGACACTTAGTCCAGGATAATTGATCCAAAAATTATGGGTTCCAAGAAGGCCAACACTTGCTTAAATTTAGATTTGGACTCCATTCCTGTCACACGCACACAAATGACTACTGTTTCCTGGACACCCAGTCGGCACACACAATCGGCCCCTCAGCTCTGCCAGCCCGCAGGAACAAAGGGGATTTTGATTCTGATTATTTTTAAACTTTAATGACAAATCCTTTCCTTCTCCACATTAAAAAGTAAAGGCTGTGTGCAGTACCATTAAGGGAGAGCTCGCTGCCTCTTGATTCTCGGAGGCACTTACATTCTTTAAATTTTAATTTCTGGGTTGAAATTTTTATTGAAAACATCACTATCTTTTTAAACAACAACAACAACAAAAAAGTTCCTTCTCTTGTCACTATACTAGTCTGTTCTTTCACTCTGTCTCACTTTGTCTCAGCAGGGGGCTGGCTGGCTTCTCCATGGCTCTGTGGCTTCAGGAAGCTCAGTTCCAGCCAGACATGACATTGCTCTCCCTGCGCTGGACAAGTGGACATTATTACTATTATAATAACTATCATTATTTTATAATCCAGAGGGACAGGCTGAGGATTTTATCTTTCAAAACCTTGAGCATTCAGGGACAAAGACCCTTTAAAAAAAATAATGATAGTTATTATTAGTACTGAGGATTGAACCCAGGGGCATTCTACCTCTGAGCTACACCCCCAGACCTATTTTTTTTTTTTTTTTTAAATTTTGAAACAAAGTCTAACTAGATTGATGAGAGTCTCACTACTTGCTGAGGCTGTTCTGGAACCTGTGATCCTCCTGTCTCAGCCTCCCAAGTACTGGGATTACAAGCATGCACCACTATGCCTGACTAAAGTCCCTCTAGCCGGGTGTGGTGGCGCATGCTTGTAATCCCAGCATTCGGGAGGCTGAGACCGGAGGATCCGGGTTCGCGGCCAGCCTCAGCTACCTAGTGAGGCACTCCGCAACTTAGTGAGACTTGGTTTCAAAATAAAAGAATAAAAAATAGGGCTGGGGGTATAGCTCGGAAGTAGAATGCCCCTGAGTTCAATCCCCAGTACTGCAAAAAAAAAAAAAAAAAAAAAATAAAATAAAAATAAAGTCCCTCTAATTGTAATGATGACGATGTCATGAAAACGATGATGATACTATGATAATGATTATGATGAACCCCCTGTCACATTTTCTTAGCACTCCCCAGGTGCCAGGCCTAGTTCCTGGTATTCATCATGAACCCCACCCCACCCCCGAACCTGCATTCTTTAATACTCTATGAGGAAGTTATGGTCATCCCCATTTCAGAGAAGAGGAGGCAGATTAGGGAAGCTCACTGCTCTGGGAGGGTGTGAAGCAATCATTTATGATTCTAGAATTGATGTTGACAGCAAGAGACACCCCTGGAAAATCAGATATGAAAGACTTATCCAAAGAGACGTTTTTAGTTACATGTTGGCAAAAACCAGGAAGATTTCATCACAAAGAGAACATTTGAGTTAAATGCGGGAAGCAGGATGGAATTTTGACATGGAGGGGAAAAAACAGCCATAAAATGTCTTTAGTAAAGACAAGCAAACTGGAGGTATGTTTGGGAAGAGTAGGCTCAGTCATTGGGAGAGGAAGAGGAGCAGAGCGGAGGTAGGGTAGGGTGCAGGGGGCTGTGCTTAGTTTTTGGAGGGCCTTTGATATCAACCTGTGGATACTGCTTTTTTTTCTCCATGGACAGTAGAGTTATCCAAGTGTTTGGCAGTACTGAGGGTTGACGCATCTGAGCATTGTACCTCTGAGCTACACCCCAACCCCTATTTTTTTTTTTAAATTTTGAAACAGGTTCTCACTAAGTTGTGGAGGGCCTCACTAAGTAGCTGAGGCTGGCCACAAACCTGGGATCCCCTTGTCTCAGCCTCCTAAGTACTGGAATTACAAGCGTGCACCACCATGCCTGGCTTATCCAAGTGTTTAATCAAGGAAGTGTGTAAGTTGGAACTGCCCTTTAGAGAGATCACTCTAACAAAAGGTGAGTGGGAATTTGGGGGAAGTAAGGCAGGAGGCAGGGAGACCAGAAGGTAGGCTGTTGGAAAACACTCTTCCCAGCTCTATTTCTCTTCTCCTCTGTCCATACTCTACTAAGTGACTGGCCTTGGGTCCAGCCCTCTACTTTGGTCTCCCAGGTGGCCCCATGGGTCCCAGCTTGACCCTCAGATAGCTCTCTGCTGCCCCCACCTGGCCAAACAGCTCATGCCACGGTTCACTCGCAGGGGCTGACCCAGAGGATCCAACCCTGTGTGTTATTATCACTGTGAGGAATACAACTGCTACTACTACTGGCGGAGATTCAGAACACAGCCTATGTGCTGTGCACATTTGTCCTTTTATATGTATCCAGTGTTACCAGTAACTTTAAGAACTTTATGAAGTAGCTACTATTATAAGGGGACTAGTGGGTAGAAATGCTTTCTTTTCAGACTGGTAAGATGTAAGAGTTTTGCCAGGAGCCTGAGATCTGGAATTCCTGCCTTGCAGCCACTTCTTTCCAGATCCAGTGGGAGGACCTGGTCAGAGCCCTATATGGGTGAGCTGCCATGGGGTACAGCTAGGGTGTGGCTGCCTCCGTGGATAGAGGGTGGTGGTGGTGGTTGATCATATGCAAGATTGTGGCACTGGCAGCTGAGAGAGAGAGAGAGAGAGAGAGAGAGAGAGAGAGAGAGAGAGAGAGAGAGAGAGAGAGATTGATTTACATGGGCAATGGGAGGTGGGGAACCTGGGAGACAGCAGAAAAAGCCAGACAGGAACAAGGAGCAAAGGGGCATGCTCTGTGAGCACGCTGTAACTGGCATGGGGGCTTGGGACTGGCTTTGCGTGTTTCCTGTTTTTCTTAAATAGATGGGTGCTTACTAAAAACTTGACAACACTGTGAAGTTAAGGGTCCAACTCTTAGAAAAGCCCCATTAAGCCGGGAGTGGTGGCGCACGCTTGTAATCCCAGCATTCAGGAGGCTGAGACCCAAGGATCCCGGTTTGCGGTCAGCCTCAGCTACCTAGTGAGGCACTCCGCATCTTAGTGAGACTCGGTTTCAAAATAAAGAATAAAAAATAGGGCTGGGGGTATAGCTCGGAGGTAGAATGCCCCTGAGTTCAATCCCCAGTACTGCAAAAAAAAAAAAAAAAAAAAGAAAAAAAAGAAAGAAAAGCCCATTAAGGAAAAGCCACTGGCATCTTTCAAGCCAGAGGCAGGACCCTGCAGAGGTGGGAGACAGAACAGGGTCACTTCTAATGGAGGCACAGTGGGGTGGGGAGATCCAGGACAGGGGCACAGTGAGCAGCCTGCAGGAGGGAGTGGGCAGGAGAGGGGTGGGGGGAGCCTAATGCAAACTTCTCCCACTTTCCAGTTTTGCCTGGGGCCAGCCCTGAGCACAATGATAACACATCTATAAAACAATTCTCAGGAAGGCTGGTAGGAGAGAGGGAAGAGGTGTACCTTTCCACAATTAAGTGCATCCTGCCAATTGAAAGACCTCACTGGGATCAGCTGAGGTTGTGAGCGTGTTTTGAGTTTACACAAAGTGTCAGACCATAGATGAGAGTGAGATCTGGGAGTGTGTGTGTGTGTGTGTGTGTGTGTGTGTGTGTGCATGTGTGCTCATGCACATGTGCATGCATTCTTAGTGCCACACCCTCCTTACGACTCTTGGGTCATCTTGGTACCCCAAATGTTTCCTGTCTTCTGGCTGATGGTGAAATATAGCCCCAGTCCAATGCCTCCCTAGTCAGACTAATGAAAGGATGTGCCTAAAAGTGGGAAAGAAACCTTTGGGGAAGCATTATTCAGGTCATGTTAGCAAGAAACAGAGGCCATCTTAAGACCAGAGAGATTTATTGTAAGGATGTATGTAGACCAGACCTGAAATTTGCTTATGCTTCAAACCAAAATGGCCCTATTCAAACCAAGATGGCCCTTCTGTTCTCTCTCCCAGGCTCCAAAGTCCTGGGTACATAGCACCTCTTCCTTGGATTGCTCTCATCAGTTCCTAAGTTCAAGGGGATAATTGCTGCAGCCTATGTTGTGGAGGGAGCCTGAGTGACTGGTCTGGCTAATTAATCATGCTCCTACTGGAGAGTGTCATTCATGACAGCCTCATGGAGTACTATCTGCCCAATGGACAGACTACCCTGGACCGTGGTGGTCCGATAAAGAGTGGCTTTTGGCTGCTTCCCTCAGCAGATGTGTAGTTAGGATGGTTTGAGATGGGAGAATATGTAGAAACTGGAACCATAAAAGAAATATCCAAGGCAGGGATGCATCCGATTTTGGTCTTTATAGAAGTCATTCTAGGAGTGGGAGAATAAATGAGGGAAAGAAGAAACAGAGGGACTTGCATGGACTCATGCATTTCTGGAACCATAAAAGAAAGAAATGAAACAGGCATTAAAGGAAATTCAGCATTGGCAAAAGGAACCAACAGATCTTAAACCAACTCTTTCATCATTCCTAAGGCTGTCTTCTCTCCTCCAAATTGCCTATGTAGGAGAAAAGATTTCTTAAAGCAGACCATTTAATGGGTCAGTTGACCTCTTTATATATAAAGGAAAGATTTGTACCACTTATTGAGATTCATTGAGAAGTGCCTAAGTAAAGATCTTGTCAACCAAGAACAATTGAAGTACATAGGATTAGGAGATAAATATAAGAAAAAATCAAACCACAAAAAATAAAGACAAATTAAAGTTAAATTTTGATTAAATATTTGAGTTAGAAATGGCTGCCTGGAGCTGGGCGTGGTGGCACATGCTTGTAATCTCAGCATTCGGGAGGGAGGCTGAGACCAGAGGATCCGGGTTCGTGGCCAGCCTCAGCTACCTAGTGAGGCACTCCGCAACTTAGTGAGACTCGGTTTCAAAATAAAGAACAAAAAAGATAGGGCTGGGGGTATAGCTCGGAGATAGAATGCCCCTAAGTTCAATTCCCAGTACCGAAAAAAAAAAAAAAAAAAAAAAAAAAAAAAAGAAATGGCTGCCTAGTTTTAAGACTAATATAAAGGCCAAGAGAGAAATTGATATATTTGATTTGGCTATATAAAATATAATACTTCTGTATGGGAAAGATTAACATAAACAAATTAAAGTAGAAAAATTGGCATAAATGTTAAAGGATTAAAACCTTACTATATGGAGCTTTCATAAAAACTGATAAGAAAAACACTTAGTTCTCAGTAGATAATAGGAAGAGGATATGAACATACATAAAGGGGAAATATGTAATTAAAAATATTTGAACAAAATCTCTGCTATACTAATAAGAGTATTGAAAATTAAAATAATCATCAGATGTCCTGCCATCTCTTCCTGGCCTTTTCCTACCCAGATTAGCAAATATTAAAAGCAATACTTGGTGCAGGTATTGTATAGGGACAATGAAACAGCCACACTCTTACACTGCAGAAATGAGTTCATGATGACACCCACTTTGGGGAAAATAACATAGGAAGGTGAATACACAAATTTATCATGAGGAAAAAAAATCTAGAACTCAAAGATGTTCATGAAGGTATTTATCATAATGAGGTACCACCACAGAGGAATGCTTAAGTAAACCACGGTTCCTCTATGTGGGGGAATATTAGAAATTTTTAGAAAGTTTCAAAAAAACCTCCAGGCATGGTGGCGCACACTTGTAATCCCAGCATTTGGGAGGCTGAGACCTGAGGATCAGGGTTTTCGGCCAGCCTCAGCTACCTAGTGAGGCCCTCCGCAACTTAGTGAGATCCTGTTTCAAAATAAAGAATAAAAAATAAGGCTGGGGGGTATAGCTCGGAAGTAGAATAGCCCTGAGTTCAATCCCCAGTACTGAAAAAAAAAAAAACAAAAAAGATTAAACCCGCGCAGTGTGAAAACAACTATGCACCAAAAAGGTACAGCAGAAAAGACCCACATCACCTGTCCAAAGTGTTTGTGTTTCCTCTTCTTAATGGACAAGCCTGAGTCATTCTATGTTTTTTTGCTTTTCTTTTCAACCTACATAAACATGTATTATTCTTCCAATATAAATAAAATAAATCTGAAAAATGAATGTAGGAGCATTGGAATTCATTTAAATTTGAACATAGCAGATAAAAGGGATGGAGAGTGAAGAAATATGAGGGGCAGCAGAGTGAGGGGGGTCTGTGGCTAGGCCCTTCCTCTATCCACTCCTCCCCTGTGGTGTGTCAGCCTCAAAATTTGGGAGCCATGATCTCACCCCCTGCCCCAGAGATGGGCCCTGATTGGTGGAAATCAATCCATGTACTTCCTCCTGTAACAATTAATTTTGGAAAACAAAGCTCAAGCCAAAGAGACCCTCAGTCATTCTCCCTGGAGCTCCTGAAATTGATGCTTCTGGGGTTTCTTCTCTCCCCTCTGAGTGTGAACGAGGGAGCCTGTGGCCCCCCTTGCTGCTGGTCTCCATCCTGCACCTCAAGGGAAGTCAGCCTGAAAACAAAGCCAACACCAAGAGGAGGGCAGAACCTGGAAGAGTGTGGAGTGGAGGAACTGTTGCTGAGCTCCTACCTTGGGGCTTTTTGATTAAGTAAACTTAAATTTTGTTAGGTTGGTTTGAGTTTTGTTTTTGAATAATGTTACTTATAATTGTAACAATTCCTGATACAGAGGATACTGGACATTGATTCTGATAGATTATAACAGAAATAAGAGAAAGGAATGTAGGGTAACTTTGAGGATGTGTCTGACTTCATTATTGGGAGAAAAGACCCCGAGAAAGGTTTAGAAACCTAAATGAGTCCTAGAAATCCACAATGAAGAAAGAGCTTGCAGTGGCCCTGAAGGAGAAAGCCCTTTAAAAATGATGACCACACACTACAAACATGGTCTCATCTCATCCCAGTCCTGATGGCCCTGCTTAATTACATGGGCTAGGAGGAAGAAAGAATGTTAACAATATTAATGTAATGAGAGCTGTTTGTATCTTCTTTTAACATGTTAGGCAGGTTCCAGATTGTGTGTGGGAACTGGGCTGTGTGCAGCTAGCCATTTGGGAGAACCCTGAGGTCACCAAACACATGAACACCATGGCCAGTCATTCTCCTGATTAGTAGAATCAGTAATTCTACTGATTACTGACCACCAAAGAGCTACCACTTGGAGAGGAAGGCAGCAGAAGTTTTGTAGGTCTAGTTAGACCCTGACCTTTGGATTTGAGAAAGAAATCTTCAGCTTTGGATTGAGGAAGAAAATTCTTACCTCATCCAAGCAGTTCTCATTTTGAAATTAAATACAAATTGTTGCCCAGGTTTGGTTGAAGGGCTTAAGTGTGTGTGTGTGTGTGTGTGTGTGTGTGTATACACCATACATACAATAATAAAACAATAACTCTCCTGTGTGGTACATAGGTTTCCAGGAGATCTCTGCATACATGATAAAATTTCTCACTGTACTCAGTCACCTGAATGAATTCAATTGTTAATTTAATAATGTATTAATTTTATTAATGCTTATTGTAAGTCAAGAACAGTGTTTGGGGGAGATACATGAATAAGTAATACAATATGTAAAATATATGTATTTAGCCCTTACTAGACACTAAGACTAAAATAGGCACTTGCATTGCACTATTTAACACATTTCACCCACTGAAACAAGCCTGTGTCTCAGCACTGTTATTTATTCCAGTTTTACAGATGAGAAAAACAAAGATCATATAGGCAACTTGCCCAAGGCCACACACCTCCACAAGGTGGAACTAGCATTCAAACCAAGGCTTCCACACGTTAACCCCTATGCCACATGCTGACATTTTCCAAGTTAGAATGAAAACATTTGCTTTCTAGCTCTACTTTGTTTTATTTTTACTTTTGCTATTCTATTGTTTTACTAAATTGATAGAGTTTAGTATGTTTTTCTACCACTCTAGCTATATTAGTTAGGATAGACTAGGGTATGCTGCAATAACAAACTAACTCTGGAATCTCAATAGCTTAGTAACATAAACATTTTGTTTTTTATTCATTTTAAATCAATATCATCACCAGTCAGTAGTGGAAGTATGCTTCATGAAGTCATCCAAGGGCCCAAGCTGACAAAGACCCCCACAAAGCATAGCTATATAATTTGGAATGCAAATTCTCTAGGCATCCTGAGGAATGAAAGAGAGAGATGGAGGAGATACATGGGAGTTTAGCTGCTTTGAATTAGAAGTAACATGTGCCATGAGCTCTCATGGTCCCTTGTTCTAACTAGAACATGGCCTGTATTGAACTTCAGGAGAGGATGGAAATGTAAGAGAGGACACAAAACATTTGGTGAGCACTAATTGCTCTGCTACACAAACAGTAGACACACAAAAGCTATAAAAATGTGTTATTTTCTTTTTGTTAAAAGCTCATTCTTAGCCGGGCGTGTTGGCGCATGCTTGTAATCCCAGCATTCGGGAGGCTGAGACCTGAGGATCCGGGTTCGCGGCCAGCCTCAGCTACTTAGTGAGGCACTCCACAACTTAGTGAGACTCGGTTTCAAAATAAAGAATAAAAAATAGGGCTGGGGGTATAGCTCGGAGGTAGAATGCCCCTGAGTTCAATCCCCAGCACTGCAAAAAAAAAAAAAAAAAAAAAAAACTCATTCTTGCTAGGCATGGTGGCGTATGTCTATAATCCTGGTCTAGTACTTGGGAGTCTGAGACAGGAGGATCTCAGCTTCAAGGTCAGTGTCAGCAACTTAGTGAGACCCTGTTTCAAAAAATAAAAAAATAAAATAAAATAGGGCTGGGAAGTGTGTGGCTCAGAGGCAGAATGCCCTTAGATTCAAGCTCCAGTACCAAAACAAACAAACAAACAAACAAAAATCTCGTTCTTGACAAATGAGTTTGTTCCTCATCGTGTTAATTTTAATCACAGTCTTATGCTTCAAAGTGGCTTGTCATGAAAGACTTCCCAAGCTCTTTGCAGTGAATGACTTCAAATAACTAGAGGTGTCTCAGAAAGAGCTGCCAGCTCGATTTTTGCGTAGTAACATGGTATCTCAATTGGTAAGTGACTCACTAAAGCATACATTTTTGTTTTGACTCTGCTTCAACAAGAAAGCCTCTCTGGGTGTTGAGTAGGGGGCGGGTTGAAGTACAGATAAGGGTGGGCTCACAGGAGATAGTACCCTGTTTTCAGGGCAAACAGGGCATTTTGTGTTCCTAAAGCACTATCTTCAGTTTTGGCTCCAACACATGTTTTACCAGAATCATATATGGCACATTTTAATGAGATACACGTCAAGCCCTACCTAGGTGTACTGAACCTATGAACCTATGAAAAAGGGCCCAGAAGTCTTTAACAATGCTTAGTCTTGCTTTGAGATTAAACCCAGGATAACTTGATCCGTTGGAGTATTTGGGTTCACTCATGGGAATAACATCTATGGGGCTGGGCAGGACGCAGGTGGGAATGACTGTGTGTGGCTGCAAAGACTGGATCAGTGAGGAGCTGGGTCCAGTGTGCTCCGTGGGAGTGCAGTCGCCCAGGGTTCACCCTCCTTAGAGGATTGTATTGGCCTGTGCCAGAGCTGAAGACAAACCAGATATTGTTCCGAATATGCCGGCGGTGCCAGCAACTGGGAAGTGGGCCAGTGCTCCACCAAGGCACCATGTGGCAGAGGGAAGCACTGCCAGAAAGGATGGGGCTGACTGGCAGCCGGCGGAGCTCTTGCTGAGAATTCTGTGGATTCCCTTTTAACTGTTCATGGCCCTCCCTCGAGGTGCCTGGTCAGTTGGAGGGTGCACGTTCATGAGGGGGATGCTGGATGGATTGTTGATCCAGAGGCCAGAAGCTCTAGACCATTTGAAACTGAGTTTGGAGAAATGAAAGACATGACAGCACAAGACACAGCCCTGAAAGTAGTGAAGAAACTCATACCGATGTTCAGATGGGACCGTCGGGATCCAGACAGAAAGCTTTCCTGAGCTAACGGCGAAGTGTGGCCTAGATAGTTCCTACCCCATCTCATTTCTCCTAGTTCAGTGCTCTTTCTCTGGAATGAAGCTGCTCGCTGCAAAATCCTAACAGACTACAAATTCTCAGGGTGCAACATGGTCTTCCTTGTATCCTTCCTCTCCTCCTCCTCCTCCACCTCCTCCTCCTCCTCCTCTCTCTGTGGTACTGGAGATTGAGTACGGGGACATTCTACTCTGAGCTACACACCCAGCCCTTTTGAATTTTTTTTATTTTGTTGCGGTACTGGGGGTTGAACTCAGAGGTGTTCTACCTCCTAGCTATACCCCCAGCCCTATTTTTTATTCTTTATTTTGAAACCGGGTCTCACTAAGTTGCGGAGTGCCTCACTAGGTAGCTGAGGCTGGCTGTGAACCTGGATCCTCCAGTCTCAGCCTCCCAAATGCTGGGATTACAAGCATGCACCACCATGCCTGACTGATATATATATTTTTAAAACAGGGTCTTGCTAGGTTGCTGAGAGTCTTACTAAGTAGCTGAGGCTGGTCCTGAAACTGCAATCTTCCTACCTTAGCCTTCCAAGTACTGGGATTACAGGCATGTGCCACCACACCTGGCTTTTTTTTTGCTTCTCTTCCTGCCTTTCCTTCTTTCTTTGTTGCATCTGATTTGCACAGATCTGGGCAGGGATAGAGATGAGCAGGACAAAGATAAAAAATATCCTATGGGAATTAAGGGAAACCCGAGGGGCAAAGTTGGAGCAACTGTATCAGAGATACCAAATTAATGATGAACTCTTTAATTAGATGAATTCATTTGAGATATGTAATGGCATTGTTCAAAACTGACCCCATTGGCTTTCCTAAATCACCAGGGTCAATTCTTGGTTCAATAGGATATCAGACATGGGAGACCACGTACGTGGAGTTAGAAAGATATGAATGGTGTGAAAATCATTTAGCCTTGGCAAGTCTAATTCCATTATCTATGCAGTGTATATACTCATAGCTGTTTTACCAACTCAAGTAAAACAATGTAATATTGTGCCTTTTACAAAGACTGATAGATAGACATTTAAGCAAACTGTAGTTTCTTCTTTTTATAGGATCACTCCTACTGAAGAGAAATGCTGGAGCAGGAAGAATTCAGGAACCAAGAACCCTTGGCTTCTTGCTGCACTTTTGCCAGCCTACCTGGGTGCTTGGCAAATGTCTTGGTGCTTAAAGCAGCTAATTTTGAACATCAGATACTGTGATAAGGAAACGTGGGAGGAAAACACTATTGACCTATTTCCTGAAGAAAGGAAACTATTCTGCCAAAATAAAGATGTTTCCAGAGAGTGGGTTGGTTTTGATAAATAATTAACTTGGGTGGATTTCATTGTGTCTGGAGGAGTAATTACAACAGCATGTTCACGCCCCTGGAGTTCGGTGGTTGTCACATTTTCCACGATAAAAATCTCCTCTGGAAAAAAAATGTGTTCAGAAACTTGGCTATAAAAACAGTGTTCTGGTCTGAAGAATGCCATGAAAACTTTCATAGTTTATGGACTAGGTTTTTAATTGGATCAAAAGATCTTCTATTATTTCCAACTGGCCTCAATTAAACCAAGGTAAATGAAGTTGTATTGCCCTAGGAGGCATTTCAATGCCACCAAAGTATAACAACCCTCTTGTTGTCCTACTGAGAACATTGATCCACTCCACAGTTATGGGGCTTATTGTCACTTGCCAAAAGTCTTTGTGCCAGGTGCTGATTTGGGGTGTGGCTACAGCGGGAGCTATAACTAGGGAGATGATACATTATGATGTAAGAGAAATAGTGCTGAACTCAAGAGACTGATTCAAATAACAAAAATCTAAGAGTCTCAATTCCCCCTCCTATGACATGAGGTAGTTGGATTCATTGGCAGATGGATTTGAATTTTTAGGCCAGCACTGGTGGTAGAGCCTGCTGTATTGAGTGACATTCTGAGGCTATGCCCATGCTTGGTGGGAAAGAACATTATGAAAGAACAAAAGAATACTTAAAATATTCTGTACCAGACCATGAGTGGTAGGGATGAGAAAGAGGAGGGAAAGGGAGAAGCATGAGAAAACCTAAAGGATGGTAATGCAGACACAATGCTGTGTTCCCATCAAATCTTCATTTTCCTTCTGAGACTCTTACAACTACATTTCCCAGCTTCCACTATAGTTGGGTGAGGCTGTGTGACTGTTCTGATCAATGGAATGTGCGTAGCCTTAATGGATGCCACTCTCTAACTTGGACCCCTAAACATTCCGCGTGGTTCTCCACACGTAATTTGTTATGCTCATTTTTTTGTCTCCCAGTTGGATGCAGAGGATCTGAAGAGAACGCTGAGATGGAGTCACTAGAGAGGGAGCTTGGATTCCTGAAATACTGTCTGAACGTCCCCTCTAAATACTCTGTGGACTAGGATATAGGTAGGAAAAGACTTCTTAAACTGCTGAAATTCTGAGATTGTGTGTTATAACACTTAACCTATTCTTCTTGGAAGATTGTGGGAAGCTGGAGATTACATGAGGAGTGGCCGGGGAACATCCCCAATCGTGGATTGGTAAAGGTAATTTTTGGTGTGGGCATGCCTAATATCTACTTTGAAGTCATTTACCTTCCCATGGTGGAAATCCTTTATCTCAGCCCCACCTGAGATAAAGTGGGGTTAAATTACAGTACTTTGTGAGAATCCCAGTTTTGAGTGAAATTTCACAAACAGGATGATTATAATATCTGGGCTGATTCAGAAAAGAAACAGTATCCCAAAAGTAGGAGCGCAGAAGCAAATATAACCAAAGTACCTGTTTGAGTTTGGATCTAGAATGTCCCCTGAAGGCTTGTGTGTTGAAGTTCTGGTCCCCAGTGCAGTAACAATTGGAAGAGGGGTTCTGGGGGTGTGACTGGATCGTGAAGGCTCTGATCTCATCAATGGACTCATGGGCTCATGATTGGATGGATTATTGGGAAGTAGTAGAAGCTGTAGGGGGTGGAGCCTAGTTGGAGGAAGTGGGTCATTGGGGGCATAACCTGGAAGGGTAAACTTTGTCCCTGGCACCTTATTCATCTCTCTTTCTCTCTCTCTGCCTCTGGTCTGTCACTTCATTCCACCATACGCTCCCCACCATGATGTTCTGCTTTACCATGGGCCCACAAGCAAGGGGGTCGGGTGACCATGAACTGAAACCATGAGCCACAATAAAGTTTTTCTCCTTTAAGTGGTTTGTCTCAGGTATTTTGTCACAGGGGTGAAAAGCTGACTAGCACCAAGTGCCCTGGGAATTTTCAATAGACTCATACAAGATGTAAAACGAGATCTTGAGTTATTTTTGTCTAGACAGTAAAGGGAGAGAGAGACTCCAGCTGCTTGGGGTTAAGGTCTTAAAACAAACTAGCAATCTAGCCCATGGGCCTGCCTCAAGGCCCTTCCTGGGCCTCAGCCTGGCTTCCATTTTGCTACCTACTTCTCTGTCTTTCTCTACTTTTCAAGACCACTTATACCACAAGAATGCCATGCTCTAGGGAATCTTGTCTATCAATAAATCCAAAGGCCCTGTATCCTTTAGTGGTGGGGTTAGAGTTTGGCACCAGATTTTGGATAAGTGAAATAAGATGAGCTCTTTGTGGAGCAAGGCAGACTATTCCTCATCTGTAGGGATAGAAGTGCTTATGAAATAAGATTGAATTCTATGAAATTCCTGGGTTAGGCACTTGTCTATTTTCTTAAACTACATTTAGATAAAAGATTGGATTGGCTATGATTAGCTACTGATGAATCAGTGCCAATGGACAGTGGAATGATTTCCATCAGATCAAGTTTCACCACAACTCTCAAAGAATACGTATTTTTAGATGTGAATTTCAGATTCCAAGTGTTCTCCCTTTGCTATGATTTTGGGAGTCTTGCCAGGTGGACGTGTTAACTTTCCAGGCCAGTGGCTGAAATCCGAACCATTGTTTTCCTTTGAGATTGTTTGTCAGATCTTAAAGTCTAGGGGCTGGGGATTCCAGATGTATCCCCTATGCTGTTCACAGTTTGTGTGCTCTCAGATCCAGGGTGATTTAGTTTTAGATTAGAACCCGACACCTTCTTGCCCCTCCACTCCCTTCCTAGGCAGCCCCAAAGCCAAAGACGATGGCAATCCTACAATTTCAGGGTTGGTATTTTCTGTTTTATGAACTCCTTGTACTGGTAGGGTATTGATAGACTACATGATGCAAGCTGGTTGCTTAATAGCTGGGCAAAATAAGGCTTGAGAGGTGAAGCAATATGAAGAAGGTTATACAGTGAGTGTGGGTCATACACAGAAAGTGAAAAATAATAGGATGTTTTTGATACACTGCAATTTTACTGAAGGACCTTGTGAAACAGTACAGGTGGAAGTGAAGACTAAAAAATAGAAAAGAAATAAAGGATTTGATATCAGAATATGAAAAAGAAATCAGTGGAAGACATCCTGAAAAGGTAATTCATAAAACCTTCTTCTTCTCAAATATACAAGAATGAAAAAATGGAAGAAAATGTAGCAAAGACTGAACTATTAACTGAAACTACTGAAGTGATCCAGTCTCATCCTCGGAGTGTTGGAAAAGTGGTTTTCAGATTCACAGCAATTTGGTCAGTATTGAAAGAAGATGACCAGCCTGGATGCCTGACTCCTCTTAGCCACACTGTAGCAGGGGGAGGGAGGAAAATCTGACCTTTACTGATATTACAGGTTTGGAGGCATTGGCATTAAAATGCAAATTGTTTGTGGTGGCACATGCCCGTAACTCCAGTACTTGAGAGGCTGAGACATAAGGATTGCAGGTTCAAGGACAGCCTCAGCAACTTAGTAAGACCTTCAGCAACTTAGTAAGACCTTCAGCAACTTAGTGAAACGCTATTTAAAAAATAAAAATACAAAAAGGTCTGAGGGTATAGCTCAGAGGTAGAATGCCCCTGGGTTCAATCCCCAGTGCAAAAAAATGAAAAAAAAAAAAAAAAAAAAGGCACTGTATCAGATGGTATAAGAGGCATTGAGAAGTAATTTATCAGGATTCATTGTTTGGCCTCATCTAGCACCTGTAAACACAGGCTCAGTAGGGTATGGAAATCAAGGCCTGGCTAAACCAAGCCAAAAGCATGTGAAAAACAAGGATAGCACCTTTTCTAGCCAGCTACCTGGAGAGGAGATCAAGCCCAAATTTAAAGTTCAGCTCTGTCCTTTCATGAGACAGAGGAAGTGAGTCACCAATATAGTGGTGCTGTCCTTGGTTATTCCCAAAAGTTATAGAGAAAAAGAGCAAAGACAAAATTCTCTAATTGTGGTTACACAAAACCCCAGCTCCTTCTCCATACCCTTTTGGAACTTAAGTGATTGGAGGGGGGGAATTAAAGTGTTCCAAATCATATTCTGAGGACAAGATTCAAATAGTGCTCAGAGCAAAAGGAATTCTATACCAACTTGGGATAGGAGCAGCTTCAGATACAATGGCCCTGTTAAGTGAAAAGAAATATCTGCAAAGAAGACCATAAAAAGAATAGCAATGCTCAATCAATCAAGAAATGGAACATGACATGCAAAATACAAATGTAGAAAACTTTAAAAGAAGATATATTTAAGAAAATAAAAAATCATTTTAGAGGAAACTAGTTCACACTCCCAAAACAAACAGGTTTTATGGAATAGCAGATATAATGATGATTACGCAACTGAGGAAAATAAGAAGCTGATAGAGGTGGGCAAATGAATTAAAGTGAAAAGTACTGTGGATTTAAAAATAAAGCATTAGCTCCCAAAGTCAATGGTGTGGAGACAAGATTGAGAAAATAAGATAATGGAGAACAAGTGGAAAAAGATGAATTATCCACTAGTTTGATAATATGATCAGGAGAACAGACATTGGAGAGAAAAATATGGTATTTGAAGAAAGAAAGTACTGCAAGTGGAATAGAAACATATTCTGAGACCAAAGAGAAGAAAATCTTTCAGATTTGCAGAAATAACTGACATCCTAATTTGAAGAGCTCACCCTATTTCAGGAAACTTAATAGAGAACAAAACCCCATAAAATATAGCCCAATGAAACTATTGGATTTCAAAGAAAAGGAAAAAAAATATCTTTTAAACTTCAAGAGTTACATTACCCAAGGAGAAAAATAAATCAAGTTGATTTTAGGGTGCCAGGAAAAAAATTTAAAGAAACAGGAATTCTACAATCAGTGTAAAACAACAAAAAGTTACTTTTAAATATAAAAGGTTTGGGGAAATTTTTTGTCCATGTGCTCTTCCTGAAATATCTACTTAAAGGTGTAATTTAGAGAGCCAAGAGATTTTTTTTAAGAATAGAGGAAATAAAAGAGCTCAAGAATGGGCAAATCTCAGTATGAAAGGGTGGAATTGAGCATTAAATATCATAAACGTAAATTATACCTAAAGAACTATGACAATTATAGTTAAAATTGTCTGTAAATGTTGTAATTTTTAAAGAAGAAAGGCAATGCTAAAATAAAAAGCAGTAATAACAAGATCTCAAAGAAGAAAAACTAAAGCAAAATGTAATAAATTGGAAAAAAATTCCACAGTATCTATTTTACCATAGGGGAGGGGTAGAACTGGTGACTGGCAATATCTAGATTTGTTTTTCAAAAATACAATTTGATCTCATTTGTAACTCTTTTCTATAAAACCCCCAAATACATTGAGTATTAGCAATTCAACTAGCAGGTTGATATATCATAATGAGCTTCTATTACATTCCAAGTCCTAAGTATATATTAATAAACATAACAGACAAAATTCTTGTCACTCTTAGAGCTTACATTCTAAATGATGATCGAGATGATCTTTGCCAAGAGAGTAAACATGGGTTATGTCTATGGCATGGACTAATTCAGAAGCTTAAGTAGAAAGTGAAAAAAAAAATGTATTCTCTTGATAGCCTGTTGAAAACTTGAAAAACCTCAGATTCCATTCTTGATTATAAAATGGTAACATTTTTCTCAGTAAAGTAGGACAAAAAGGAGATTGCTATTTCTTACATGTACACATATTGAATTGTGATTAACTGTTAATCACTAGAAGCATTGTGATTAAAATCAGGAACAAAGATAACTACTTTGGTAAGCAGAATACTAGTACCCCAAAGATACCCACATCTTAATGCCCAAGGCTTTAGAATATGTTAGCTTTCAGGCAAAGGAGAATTGAGTCTTCACAAGGAGTTAAGATTGTTAATCATTTGACTCTAAAATAGGAAGATTGAGCTGGGCATGGTGGCGCATGCTTGTAATCCCAGCATTCGGGAGGCTGAGACCGGAGGATCCGGGTTCGCGGCCAGCCTCAGCTACCTAGTGAGCCACTCCGCAACTTAGTGAGACTCGGTTTCAAAATAAAGAATAAAAAAAAAAAATAGGGCTGGGGATATAGCTCGGAGGTAGAATGCCCCTGAGTTCAATCCCCAGTACTGCAAAAAATAAATAAATAAATAAATAAATAAATAAATAAATAAAATAAAATAGGAAGATTGTCCTGAGTTCTTGAGATGGTCCCAATGTCATTTTAAGACAAGAGTCTTAAAAATGGAAAAGATGGGCAGAAGAAGAGGTGACTACAGAAGGAAGACAGAAAGAGAGGCAATGCTGCTGGCTTTCAAGATAGTGCAATGGACTATAAGGAATGTGAAAAGTGTCTAGAAACTGGGATGGTCAAGAAAAGGACTCTCCTCTGAAGCCCCCAGAAAGGCATGCAGCCCTGCTGACACTTTGATTCAGCTCAGTGAGATTTATTTTGGACTTTTAACCTTCAGACCTATAAGATTGTAAATTTGTATTTTTTAAACTTCAAAGATTGTGGTTGATGGTATGGCATCCATAGAAACAAATACACCTACCATCTTTATTACTACTATGGAATTCTGTGACTGTGGATATTAAAAAGGAAACATCAATTTTTACTTGAAGATGATAAGATTGTATAGCTGGAAAAATCAAAGTAGTCAACAAACTGTCAGAAAATATCAAGTTTTCAGTTAACAGTTAAGAGGATCATTAATGATTAATGCAAAAACAAAAACACAATAGTCTTGTTATATTTCAACAATAAAGAACAAATATAATGCAATAAAGTACCCCTTTATTGTGGCAAGCTGTCATAAACATAGAGTAAACTCAAAGAAATGTGCAAGGGTATATTTGAAGAAAACTGATAGACAATGCTGAGAAGCATAAAATAACATGAAAAAGCGAAGGTACTTCCTTGTTCTGACATTAATAGTCTCATTGTAAAGTATCGCCTAAAAATTAAATTTAATAAAATATCATAGAACATACTCATTATTTTAGTAATGGAAACTTGTCACAATTACTCTAAAATTCATCTCTGGGAGAATAAACATGCAAGATTAACTAAAAAGAATAGTATACAAAATATTTTTGAAAACCATAAAGTTATACCAAATGTAGTAGTGTGGAATTACTTTAGAGTTAAAAGATAGCTCAACTGACTATAATTGATCAGTTCAAGCTGGGTGTGGTGGCTCATGCCTGTAATCCCTTACTTGGGAGGCTGAGACAGGAGGATCACAGGTTCGAGAACAGCCTCGGCAAGTAGTGAGATTCATCAACCTAGGGAGACCCTGTTTCCAAATAAGAAATATAATCAGGCTGGAGGTGTAGCTCAAAGGTAGAATGCCTCTGGGTTCCATTCCCAGTACCACAAAAAAAAAAAAAAAAAGAAGAAGATCAGTTCATATGTAAATTGCAATGAATGTGGGAATGTATTATATGATAAGATGGTATTTCAGATAAGTGATAGGAAGCATAGAATGTTTAACAAATAGTGTTGGAATAGTGGACCACTTGGAAAAACAATGAAAATGAAATGATATTTTTTGTTTTATACATACACAAATTTCAGACAACTTATATATGGAAATGTAAAAATTAAAGTTAGGAATATTTAAAAATGGTGACGAACATTATTATTTTCTTAGTTATAAGGAGGCCATACCACAAAACTTGTAAACAATAAAGAAATTGATTGACCTGTTAAAAATTTCTGTATAGAGAAAAATATTTAAGCCAAAATTACAGAAACAAACTATGAAACATTCTCAAGTAGGAAAAATTCCAAAATAATCCAATAGTAAATTGGGTAAAAATTACAGGAAGCTATTGAGGAAAAAATAATAGATTCCCATTAGCATCTGAAGAAATAAACTAGCTTAACCTCCAATAAAATAAACACACATAAAATCTATGACATGCTTTTATCATACCATACCAGATTGATAAAGAGGGAAATAGTGATAGTATTCAGAGTTGGCAGGGATATAGGGGAATGGGCACAGTTAAGCAAAACTTGGTATGTATGAAAGTACGATGTACCTGAAAGGCAGGGTTTAAAAGGTGAATATCCTGTAATCTCATTAATGCAAATGTATTCTATGGAGATAATTGGAAAAAGAGTTCAAGTATATAGGCATGTTCACTGTAGAGTTGTGCATAATAGTGAAACAGTCGAAAAATCCTGAATGTCTATAGAAAATAGAAATACAAAACTAAATGGTGGTACCCCTATAGAATGGAGTGTATATGAAAAATAATGAATATTGATTTACATCTATTTAGTAGCTTCTCAAATCCCATTAACACCTACCTTAGCCTTAAAATATTCAGATACCTACATATTATTGTGTGAAAACCAAGAACTGACAATGAGGAGATCAAGAAAAATACAAAAATCTTAATGGTAAAGGTTTTTTTTACTTCTTCTTCTTCTTCAGATTTCTGTTGTCTTTTGTGTATTTTTATGCAATTTTAGATTTTATACAATGAAGTTGTGCTTATCTTTGGAGACCAATAAAGTTAGTCTTAAGCTGGGCGTGGTGGCTCACATTTGTAATCCCAGTACTTGGGGGAGCTGAGACAAGAGGATCATAGGTTTGTGGTCAGCTTCAGCTACTCAGTGAGGCCTTCTGAAACTTAGTGAGACCCTGTTTTAAAAGAAAGACTAAAAAATAGAGCTGGGCGTGTATCTCAGAGGTAGAATGCCCCTGACTTCTATCCCCAGTTCCGCAAAATAAATAAATAAATAAATAAATAAATAAATAAATAAATAAATAAATAAATAAATAAAGTAAGTAAGTAAGTTAGTTAGTCGTAAAGTTGGTAAACATTTATGGCAGGGAAAAAAATCAGATACCTCATTGCAAAGCAATGATTCTGTTAAAATCATTTTGTGAACAAAACATTTCATTTACTCAGAGTTATCTTAATAGGGAAAATGTTTAATTTTCTCCTAACAGATTTCCTGTTACGCAAGAATTTTAAAGTAGAAACAACTGCTTCAAGTTATGAATTGTACAAGGAATCATACTCTGGGCTGGTAAAACTATTACATGATTTAGAATCATCTCCCGCCCCCGTAAATATTTCCATTGGTACCATGGTAGAGGGATCATTCTCTCTGGTGGCCCTGATGTAACCACAAAGCAGACTAGTAGATTTAATGATGTAATATAAGGAGCCAGAGTATGCCTGAGGTGAAACAAAACTTATTTCCATTAACTTCAGTTAACAGCTACAGAAAATTGTGCCCAGAAATTAAGTGACTTGAGCAGACTTAAACAGTGAGTGGATGAAAGCCTTGAGACTTGCCTTGCAACAATGATTTGCAATTTCACCTCCCAAGTCTCTCCTTAAGTATCTATGGAGTTGCTTAAAGAACCTCCTGGGAGGGGAGTGTCCATGCAGATGGTATGCAAGCAGAATAGCTCTGTCATAGTCTATTGATATATTTGGATTCTAGCAATGTTTGAAAAAATCACTCTATCTAGGTCACACTATTCTTCCCCAGCAATTTTCCCAATGAACATAAACTAACTACCCTTCAGATCCAACAACTAAGACTTACTGTTATTATCTTGCCATAGCCTGAGTTCTTTAAGAATCCAGTCTAAGGGTTTAGGCTGGTTGCCCAGAGATAGCTGATTAAATATCCCCTTTCTTTAATCTTTTCTGATTATTGGGGAAATTCTACTTCTGGATACAGTACTATTCAGAGAGATTTAGAAAATATGCCTTGTAAGCCAGGTGTGGTGGCACATGCTTGTAATCCCAGCACTTGGGAGGCTGAGATTGGAGGATCTGGGTTTGCAGCCAGCCTCAGCTACCTAGGGAGGCACTCCGCAACTTAGTGAGACCCTGTTTCAAAATAAAGAATAAAAAATAGGGCTAGGGGTATAGCTCAGAGATAGAATGCCCCTGGGTTCAATGCCCAGTACAGCAAAAAAAAAAAAAAAAAAAGAAAGTATGCCTTGTGGGTATACAACCTAAGGTAGATGAGAAGGGAATTAATGCAGGTGACAGACACTGTCCAAGATTGCTGTTCTGGCTTACATGTTTGTTGATGTCATTGTTGAAGTCATGCATGTCATGATGTTCAAATTGCAGATTACTTGAAGATAAAAGTGATAGTGAATGCTTTGATTGAGTAAGAAGCAGGAACCTAAAGAATTCAGAGTATGGACAACAGACACAAACTACTCACTTATCAGCATTGTCCCCAAATGCTTTAAGGTAGTGAAATACTCATTACAAGGAAAGTTAAACTAGGGGCTACTTATTCATAAAGAATGCAAGTCAGATTTTGTGACCTCTGATACCTTTCTTGTGATATTCTGGTCCAGTATGCACAGTTCTTTTTAAGAAACAGGATCAGTGAATTCTTCCTTCACATTAGATGTTCTTCCATGTTGCTCAATAAGAAACTAAGAGGAAGAATGACACCATAACCAATGGCATTGGATTGATCAATAGAAGACTTTCATGGACTTTGCGAACTACTGCTTCATGGGTAGATTCATATGTGAGCCTTTTGATAATGAGACACCAGGCAACTGGTGGAGTTATGGACCAAGGTAAGAAAGTAGGGCAGATCTTTGGAGAAGTCAGAGGGAGAATAAGAGAGAGGCATGATGAGGAGATTGTGGCAATCAGGGTGGCTTCAGCTCAGCTCACTGACTCCATACTACTCCCCCAAACCATCTCTAGACTCTTGAAAACTGACCCTGAAAAAAGAAGCTGCCATTTCCAGTTTACATATCAGTGAGGATTGAGGTGTAGAAAGTATGATTTATATTCTTTAAGCTTTGATTCTATGCCAAGTACTATACTAGGTGCAATGGACTGAATGTGTCACCCCAACTTCATATGCTGAAATCCTGCCCTGCAAGGTATTAGGAAGTGTGGCCGCTGGGAGGTGACTAGCTCATGAGGTTAGAGCCCTTATGAATGGGATCCGTGCCCTTAAAAGGGGGGCCCCACAGTGCTCTTCTTGCCATCTCTCAACTTGTGAGGCTGCAACATGGAAATGGCAGTCTGCAACCTGGAAGAGAGCCCTCACCAGAACTTGACAGTGTCCTCACTTGCTCTTGGACTTCCAGCCTCAAGAACTGTGAAGAATGAAGTTCTGTTGTTGATAAGCCATCCAGTCTATAGTACTTTGCTTTAAAATCCCAAATGGACTAAGACACAAGGTGTGATTTGTTACTTAACCTCTGTCTTTGTCTATTCCAGTGTCCAAAATAATACTATAGACTGCATGGTTTAAACAGTCCAAGGTCAAGGCGCTCTAGCAGATTCAGTGTCTGTTGGGGGCCGACATCCTTAGTTTACAGATGACCATCTTCTTGCTATATCCTTACATGGCAGAACCCAGCCCTTGTCCTGTTTTTGTAAATAAAGTTTTATTAGAATGCAGCCACACCTATTCATTTGCATATTTTCCATGGCTGCTTTCATGCTACAATACTGCAGAGACAGAGTTTAATTACTGAAACAGAAATATATGGCTTGCGAAATCTGAAATATTTACTCTCTGTAATATTTACTATCTGCAAGACTTTACAGAAGACATTTGCCAACCCCTGGTTTATTGTATATTTCAGTTCACTTCAGCACTTTTTATTGAAATTTCCCACTCTCCTCAAACCCAGGGATGAATATTAATTCTTTCACTGGTTTTTAAACTTTTGGCAAGTTGGTTATTTGTAGACGTAAATATTCTGGCACGGTTTCTAGCACGTGGGAGCCCTTATGTATGTAGACTATAGTGATGGAATGATTTCTTGGGTTTCACACCCTTTTTATAAGGTTTGCCTGTGGCTGTGGGGGAGGAGTAGTGTCCTACTCCCTCCCAACAAACCCCAATTCAGGGGAAAAAAGAAGAGAGCTGTGTGGTCCAGGGGTCTGTTTTCTTTGCTGTTACTACTGGTGGACTCATTAAGGACTCGTTAGAGTTGGGGAACAGGTGCCCACACAAGAATGAATCTTTGACTTCATTGTATAGAAGCCTGGAGGTCTGAACATTTTTTAGGGTATAGCAAAAGTCTTAGCACTATTTCCAGTGTTTCAAAAAGTCCAACAGAAATCCCCCTTTTTAAGAGTAAAAACCAGAGAGTTGATTGTTTTTGTTTTCCCCTGTGCTGCAGGATGGTCTTAGTGAAATAAGCTGCTCTTTCCTGTCACTCATGTGGATCCTAAAGATTGGCATATTTATAGCCTTCTTTTTCTTGATCTTGATTTTTCTATTTATACTTCTACTTCACTACTTTTTCATTTCACTTATTTTTGTTTCAGTGTTTGATTTTCTGCAATATAGTCACTTGAAGCATTTAGTGGAAAGAAATGGGACATGAATGCACACAAAGAAATATTCAGATAAATATAGATAAGCCTAATGGAAAACACACACTTGTATAAGACCAAGTAGCCTACAAGTGTTAATAGTTTTTTTTTTTTGTTGTTGTTTGTTTGTTTGTTTTTGTACTGGGGATGAGGTTCTACCTGTGAGATATACCCCATCCCTGTTTTATGTTTTATTTGGAAACGGGGTCTCCAGAAGTTCTGATTATCTGCTGCTATCATCATAGGACTTTCTGAGGTCCTAGGGGAGAATACATAAAAATGAGTCCTTACAATGAAATGGTAAGCATCACTGGTTCAATCAAGTTTTGCACACCCTGGCCATGGCCACATTGTGTACATGTGTTTTTCTTGGCATGATCCATGTATAGTTACTCTGCAAATGTATGCAGGTGAACAATATAGACCTTTGCAGGGGTGAGCCAAGGCTCTTGGAGAATTGGAGACCTGAAAGGTGCTAGTTAATATTTTGGACAAAAGAGTATAGATCTAAAAATACACAGAATCAGCTTTGAGAAATAGGTGTGGCGTTGACAAGGATTGTGCTCAATGCTCCTAGGCCCTGACTAAGCACTCCTGCCTGCCTCATCTTCTGGGTTTCTGGCTTAAGTCAATCTAGATTAACAACTTGTACCTTTGACCTATTCTCTCCCTGATATCCCCCATGAAAACTTATTTGCCCCTTAGAATTTTGCTTCTTTCCTGGGCTTATCTGATAGCAAAATGGGCCTCATTTGTGTTAAGCCAGGTTCTCTTGTAGGGATCCACTCAGAGATAACTCTTGAGACTTTCAGTCATTCTGACAATGAAAATAATCTTGAACAGAATGAAAGAGCACCAAACCAGCCATCACAAGATCTGGGGTGTGCACTAGCTCAGTCATTGATTATGTGACTTTGAGCAAGTCATTAAAATTCTAGATATCGGGTTGCTAAGCTGTAATATGGGGTTAGAAATCCTAGATGAACAGAGTTACTGTAATAGATGACTAGGCATGTGAAAATTTCCTAAAAACACTAAAAGCCTGCATAATATGAGATAACATAAGATCACAAATAATTGCATTTTTAATTTTGTACCAATGTGAGAGCTGTTACAAGGCCATTGTGAAAAAGTAACAGATAATATTTCAAGTGCATCTCTGTTATTTGGTGTTTTGGCAGACCCTAAGCCATCCTACCACAGACAGAGAAAAGATGGCTTTCTACAAGGCATTTAGCCAATTGTGGGAGAGATTATAGTATGGTTACATTGGTTCCTGGTGATTTGAACAATTTTACCAAAGTAGGAAGTGAAGCTAATATTAAAGCCCACCCTCTATGTGGCAGACAGTTTTTTCTAAAGTTTCTTAATTATTTTTCAGTGTTCACAACAATCCTGAGTAGATAAATTAAAAAAAAAATCACCATGTGAGGGGACTGAGACTTGTATATGCTAATTAGCATCATTTCTCCAGTGCTCTTTCCAGCATGACAGTAATCGCCTATTTAAGCTTGGAAGCTGGTCCCACTAAGTGCCAAGTCCCTTGGTCTATCTTGGGTTCTGCCTGATGGATAATCTGTGGGCCTGGAAAGCGAATATCAGAGTTAGCATCTGAGTGAGGTCATGGTCAAAAACTATGAGGAAGCTGAGCATGATGGCATATGCCTATAATTCCAGGACTTGAGAGGCTGAGATAGGAGAATCACAGGTTCAAAGCTAGCCTCAGCAACTTATCGAAGCTCTCCGCAACTAAGCAAGACCCTGTTTCCAAATAAAATAAGGCTTAGAGGTAGCATGCTCCTGAGTTCAATCCCTAGTACTACAAAAACCCAACCAAACCAGAAAACAAAACAGAATCTAGTAGGAGCTAAAGAAGAAGAAGAAGAAGAAAAAAAAAGAAGACTTGAGGAAGAAGATGATACCAGGGGAGTTAGAGTCCTATAGGATATGTTTTGCTAACATAAAACTGGTTCCCCTCTCCTCTCCTAATGATACTCTCTCTCCTAATTATAGAATTTCCTGTCAGGATACCAAATTATGACATTAGTCTGTAAGTAGTAGATGTGAAGTGGGAAAATGTGATTTAGAACAAGGACTGGAGAAAGGAGTCATGGTAGGTGGAATTGGTTTCATATGGCATTCTAATGACACCCAAAGTATGTTCTCACTCCCTGGCTTGCGCACTGAGCAAGAGCCTGGCCTTTGGTCAGCTGGAGCTTGTATAGGTACTGCGACATAGTGGCCACTGAATAGGACTATCCCTTCCTCACCCAGATGACACACTAGGGTCCCAAGGAAATAGCACCACAATCATATTTTTCCCAAATCACAAGTTTCAAACTCAAATTCAATTCTAATTCAAATTCTAATTCACACTCAAAGAAAAACAAAAGGAAAAAAAATGAGAGAAGGGAGCAATTACCAAGGATCTTTTTAGTCTGCCTTTGATTTTTTTTCCTCCTTTCAAGAATTGAGTAGAAATGCTAACTCTGAAACTCTTCTTAGGACTAACTATGCTGCAGCATATTCATGGCTTTGCTGTTGTTTACTTATAAGCAACTTGGGATCAAAAGTCTTAAAAAGTGCCTCATGATTTACCTTTGATTTTCCCAGAACAGGATCAATAACTGGAAGGCCACTCAGAAGGGAAGATGATCTTTGTCTGGACTTTCTACTTTGCATTGACCTATGGCTTTTGGGGTTCCTTTTAAAGGCTAGGAAGCACCCTGTGACCCGTGATGGTGGCTGTGATATGGCAAAACAGAGACTCAGAGACTCTTAGAATCACTGACTCACAGTGGCTAGAAGTTTCAGAACTCTGAAGTCTTGGAGTCTCAGATTGGGAAGGGGCATTAGAGGCCATCCAGTATCCAGCCCCAACCCCAGGCATGAAAAGGATTATGGTAGAAAAGAGAGGGACAAAGAGTCTAGCCAAATTGCAGTAGCTCCACTGAGAGGGATTTAATCCATTTCATTTAAATTTAATTTACGACTGCTTTGGATTGGTGACATTGTTGGTAATGAAAACTTAAAATGTGATTTAGTCTTTGATTCCAAATCATATCAGATTTCTTTATCCAGCAGAGTGGTGGGTTTGTGTTTTGTTGTTACTGAGCTTTGTTTTTAATGGCTAAATCAAAACATAGTCAATCCTTTTATTTTTTAAACATTAGCTGAATCTTCAAAACATTTACTATAGATTTTAATAATGAAAAGAAACCTTCAGGAAGGTAGAATACTCAGCAAGGGCATTGGAAGCGACATGCCATTATAAAGGAGCACGTCTGGTTTGGCTAAAATCCTGTCTTTGTCTCCAGAGCTATTTTGCTGTAAATTTAGAACAGAAATACCCTTTCTGGAATAAAAATGTAGCTTTGTTGGCTACAAGTGTATGTTTGCTGCTTCACAATTTTAGAATTAGACGATGGACTTATTTAGTAGACATCGGAGGGTAAAAAGCAAGAGCCCATAATTTAAAACATTCCACTCTACCACAGTCCAAGAAAAACACGGACCGGTGAACAAAACCAGCAGTATTGTAATAAGAAAACAACTAGGTGCATTTTTTCCAAAACCTAAAAACCAGGAATCTAAATGTATGAGTTACTGGCTAAAAATTCCATTTTCATGTCTCAGTTTTGAGCTGGAAAAACAACCTAGACCTGATAAACATCTTTTTTTAAAAAATGCACAAGTTCTCCTGCAGCCTGAGGTGTGGACAGCAGACTTGCATCCATCTTTATACACTCCAGGGCACTTTCCGTTGCCTGGAGGGACCCTGTTCTAAAAGGATTTTACTTTGCAAAGATTCATAGACTTCCCAGTCCGGCCTGTGGTGATTTCTGCGTTTCCCTCCCCACAAGTTATTTGGCAATGCCATTAAGGTATTTTATTTTCCCCCTAAACACTTTGAATATCTGTTCGAGGTGGAGGGAGTTTTCCAGGCAAATGATGTGGTGACTCTTAGGAACGCAGGTGGGCTCGCCCAAGCCGAAAGGCAGGAGGGAGAGGTTGGCCTTTCTGCAGGAGGAGAGCTGAGTGGACACACAGGCCACTGTTCTAAGACATTATAGGGCTGGGGGTACAGCACAGTAGAGTGCCAGCATGTGTGAGACCCTGGGTTCGATTGCCAGAACTAGAGAGGGAGAAAAACAACTATAGGCTGACTTAGAAATATTAAAAAATAAATGCAAGACACTATTGGTAGAAAACAGTCCACCTGAGAGTTAAACCCTGGTTATGTAACTTGGAGTTTTAGACAAGGCTACACTGAGTGGGGCCAAGGAATTCTAGATGTAGTATAAGATAAGTCCCCGGGACTTAAAATGTTCAGGAGGGCAAACTTTTGTGCAGAAGGAGGAGATGAGAGCTTCCTGAGAAGGTGATGCTGCCAGGAGGAGAACCTTTGCTCATCAGTGTATTCATGTGGTCAGTCCCCCACCTGTGGATCCAGGTCTCAGGTGGCAGTATGCAGGTAACAGGTGCCCAAGTGAGTGTGCCTACAGTTTTAGTCTGTGAATACACATGCAGGAGTTTGCATACTGGGCTTGGGCCCATCAATGTATCATGATATCAAGGATATCATAACAGTCATGGTGTATATCACATCCCTCCAAAGAGAATGCCCTGCATAACAAGTGTTTTGGTGGTGCATGCTTGTAATCCCAGCATTTGGGAGCCTGAGACTGGAGGATCCAGTTTCAAGGTCAGCCTCAGCTACCTAGTGAGGCACTCTGCAACTTAGTGACACCCTGTTTCAAAATAGAGAATAAAAAATAGGGCTGGGGGTATAGCTTGGAGGTAGAATGCCCCTGAGTTCAATCCCCAGTACCACACACACACACACACACACACACACACACACACACACACAAAAGAGTTTTGGCATAAGGAAAAGAAGGAAGGAAGGAAGGAAGGAAGGAAGGAAGGAAGGAAGGAAGGAAAAAAGGAAGGAATTTTTTTTTCTGGTACTGGGGATTGAACCCAGGAAAATTCTACCTCTGAGCTACTCCCCCACCCTTTAAAATTTTTATTTTGAAACAGAGTCTAAGTTGCTGAAACTGGCCTTGAACCTGTGATCCTCCTGTTTCAGCCTCCCATGTACTGGGATTACAGGTGTGTGCCATCATGCCTGGCATGAAGGAAGAAATTTAAATGTGTAAGGATGATAAAAGTGAGGGGAATCATTTGGGGACCTACTGATGGGCTCTATTTAAACATAGGGTATCTCTTCTAATTCTTATTTCACTGTCCAGGGAATGAGTCAGGGTTATTTTTCTTTCCCCTAAATCTTTTTTTCCTTTGTACCTCAATTGAAAGTGAAAAGGAACAGCCTCAATCACATGCCATTTAAATACAAGCAGTCTTATTACCTTGAACCGTTGTCATGTCAAGAATGCTGTATGATTCAGTAGTGGCTAAGTTCCCAGGTGCCTGGTTGGCTTGCTTTCTTGGTTACCAGTGAATTCCTTTTCTGTCTCCATTGCCTACACATCTGGAGCTGGACCCTTTGGAGTGTAGCCAGGGGAGAACCACAGCCTGGGGTGCTGCTTGGATGCTTGAAGAACACCGTGCCTTCTGCCTCTGCTCCTCCTCAAGGGAGTGCTGTGCGTGGAATGAGCGCTGTTCCTTCACTACTCATGGGCTAGTTCAGGGAAGGGAGCTATACCACTCCTTTGTCTGCACAGAGAAAGAAAAGGAAGACCACCATGGGTTGGGGTTTAGGCAACTGAAGTGGTCTTGGTCTACAAGCTGCTGGTTTCCTAAGTAGGCTGTTAGAGAGATAAGGGGTTGGAGAGCTACAAGTTCCATCAACACTTTACCCTTCTCTCTTTTGTCTGAAGATTGACCAAAAATCAGCCTACCAGGGCATAATGTAGCGGGGCATGCCTTCCTGCACAGTTAGAAGAGTGTATACTGAACATCTGAGTATGTGTGTATCTAGTAAGAACCTGAAACCGGCCTGCTCCACAGAATGCCTTAATACTCTTTTGCAAAACTATAAAGAGCCTCAGTCACTTCCACAAAGCCTTATTACCATGGAGATGAGAAAAATGAAAATACATCTGGATAATACATTGGAAAACAGTCCTATCTGATTGAAAAGCTGTGTTCGGCTCAGTGGTACTTCATCGTCCTACCTCTAGACCTGCCTTCTTGTGACAGGAGCCATCTCCTTCTCACCCTCTGCCCTAGGGCGAGATGAGATACCGCTTGAAGAAAGTGAAGATCTTTCTCCCACCTGCAAAAGGGCTCCTAATTTCTGTGTGAGCACCTAGCTTTTTGCAAGATAACAGACACTAGTGGCCCTACCCATTGCCTGACTTTTCAGACTGCAGTATAACAAAAGACTCTATTGCCTTTATGTGAGAGTTACACACAAATAGCTGTGAAAGCAGAACCTCTCCCTGAGGCAAGTCACTTCCCTCTGAGTCTGAGTGAATTGCATTGAGAGCTGTGCAAACTCTTATATTCTCGGGAGCTCATAATCTGTTTCACCAAGATTACTTATGTGGATGTTTTAATATACAACATTACTCTTGCACTTTACTTGTATACCTTTACTATAAAGAGTCAAATTATAGCTGGGAGTGGTAACACACTCCTGTAATCCCAGTACTTGGGAAGCTGAGACAGGAGGATCGAGGAAGACAGCCTCAGCAATGTAGCAAGACTCTCAGCAACCTAGTGAGACCCTGTTTCAAAACAAAAAGGGATGGGGTTGTAGCTCAGGGGTAGAATGTTCCTGGATTTAATCCTCAGTAATGAACACACACACACACACACACACACACACACACACACACACACACACACACCAAATTGTAGGGCTGTTTCAGTAAAGGCATTTTACATGCACAATCCCATTTACTCTTCTATCTTGGTAAGCAAGAGTATTAATTGCATGACAGATTAAAGAAATGAGGCTCAAAGCAAAGAAGTGAGTTGGTCCAGTGTACATAGATATTAAGTATCTAAACTAGGTCTGATGTTAATAGGCATACATGTTCTACCATCTTGCCCCCAAATGGCTGAAAGGTGGCAGGTAAGCTTTTTCACTATGAATATTATTTTATGTCATGATTATTATTATCTTAAAATACTATCTTTTAGACTGTAAGCTCCTGAGAGCGAGGATCCAGCTTGATTCATCACTGTGTCCTCAGTGATCAATACAGATCCCAGTACAAAAGAGGCATTTACATGCATGTTGAATAAATAGATGAACAAATATTTTGCCCAACCTATCAATGAATTAATTACATATTTTACACTGTGGTTAACCATCATAGAAGTCCATATTCCTACAGCACTTTAACTTCTCAAGGACATTTCTTTTCCCTAGTAAAGTTTTCCTTAGGAGAACAAAGTGAAAGTTAAGGACCCAGATACTGGGAATACACAGCAGCTCCCTAACCCTGGAATGAGACAATTAATCGTGGAGGAGACAAGCCTCACAAAACTGTCTCGGCAGATTTCTTTCTGGACCATATGTTCCAGCTTCTCTGGAACAGACCGGGTTGCTGTATCTATTCAGTTGTCCCCATAAGGATATTCTTACTTGTCAACCATGTGTCCTGATTTTTCATTTAGAATATATGGTCACCATATGCATGTTATAAAACTTAAGTCCCTGGACTAATTTCACCATTCAGTGGCAGGTATTACCAAATCTCATATCCTGCTAAATTTTCTCCATGTGCTCTAAACAAGTGCTGATTCTGGCCCTTTCCATTGATCATGAACAGATACATTAACGAGCCTATTTAAATTAATAACTTATTTTTCCATAGGAAGATGATTTAGATGTCTGCATTTTTCAATGCACATTTGAGTTATTTCTCTAATCTAGCAACTTATTATTTTTGTTCATTCTGAGCATTTTTTTTTATTTTCCTAAAATAAAAGGTTTATGGTGACTCTACTAGGGATCAATATGATTAATAAAATATGGTGTGACATTTTGTCAGATTTGCTTATTTACACATTTCCCCAAAAGGGACCAAGTCAAATCAATATATTTGATAAACTTGATTATCTGATTCCATGGGTATCCTGGATACATTTCAGAGGCAGAATCTGATATCAGAACAGACCTTGTTTCTTTTTAGACTCGGACACCAGTGTGCTCTGTGTCTGTGAGTAGATTCCTTCCCCTCCCTGGGCTTTAGTTTTCTATCCTATAAGTTGAGTGACCTTGTCTAAATGGATGAGCCTTTCACTTTTCCTTTTGGAGCCTGTGAGTCCCTTGGAGGCCTAAGGATTGGCCCTGGCATGCTCTCCCGCATCACCGCTCCTGCTGGAGCAGCTCCCCAGGTGTCTCCACATCCAGCAACCTATTATTTTTGTTCAATCTCAGCATTTTTTGATTTTCCTAAAATAAGAGGTTTATGGTGACTCTACTAGTGATCAAAACAATTAATAAAATATGGTGTGACATGCTGCAACCCTGTGTACAATATTATTTGGGGAAAAAAAGTTCTACAACTAAGGCAGTTTGGGATGTTGTTATTGTTGTTGTCTGCCTGTTTGGGTCTACATTTCCACCTCACTTGTTTTTTCTTGTGGTTCTGGGGATTGAACCCAGGGCCATTCTACTTCCAAGATACACCCCCAGGCCCTTTCACTTTGAAACAGAGTGTCGCTAGATTGCTGAGAGTCTCCTTACTTGCTGAGGCTGTCCTCAAACCTGCCATCCTCTCTCAGCCTCTCAAGTACTGATCACTGGCATGTGCCACCATACCTAGCTCCACCTTACTTCTTTACTAAAATATCATAAATGTCTTATAAGTGTTTGAGGTTTCCCTGGGCAGAAGCAAGGCCAAGATATGCATATAAAGGGTGAATCGGATGGGAAATCTCTTAGTATAAATAGTTGAAGAAAAGAAGTAGGGGTTAAAAATATTGTCAGGCAGGGGGAGAGTATTGAGGCCATTACTCAAGATCTTTTACGCCTTGGAGGGTAGGATCAATGTGATTGAGGGGAAGTTCAAACCTGGGGAGGCATCTTCAGTCCTAATCATTTCTAGGAGGAGAGGCATGTTGAGGCCTTAGTTACTGTAGTAAAATGGATTTTAAAATTCATCAAAAACAGAGATACAAGCTGGGCGTGGTGGCACACGCTTATAATCCCAGCATTTGGGAGGCTGAGACTGGAGGATCCAGGTTCGCGGCCAGCCTCAGCTACCTAGTGAGGCCCTCTGCAATTTAGTGAGACCCGGGTTCAAAATAAAGAATAAAAAATAGGGCTGGGGGTATAGCTCAAAGGTAGAATGCCCCTGAGTTCAATCCCCAGTACCGCAACAAAACAAAACAAAACAAAAAACAGAGATACATATTGAGAGCTGGTCCTCCAGAGCATGGACCAAACTTCGAGAGAATTTTTGTTTTGTGTGTGTGCAGGGATTAGATTGGGTCTGAGTGAGAAAGTTCCAGAAAACTAGAAGAACCAAGAGCTCTCCATCAGAGCAATGATCAGTTCTTGACTGCTGGAGTTGTTAGCTCTGGTGTCTGCAATCAAGCCCATCCTCCTGAAGACATTCTGACCAAGACTGGAGGATTATTTGTTAGGCTTGGCCTTGAATCTAGAAGAACCTAGAATTTACCTTGTTATGTGTAGCCCATTAGTGGGTGGGTGGGCCTGGAGATCACATGTGGACCCAGGTGCCCTGTGAATTGCTGACTTCCCATTATTATTGTTAAACATGGATCCATTCAATTTGGATTTCTTATTTTTATACCGGCCCCTGAGTCGATTTCTTTTGACAGAAACTGTAGCCTAATTCAAGCTCAGGTTCCCCACCATCTTTTGGACATCTATAAAAGTCTTTTCACTCCCTCCTTAGAGGAGGCTCAGTCCTTTTTCTCTTCTATTCCATCAGTTCACACTGCTGAGGTCCCAGCATGACTTGGGATAAGTCTGTCCAACTTGTAACTGTGAACATCTCATGCTGAGATGCTCAGAAAGCCGCCAGGTTTTTTGGCTGGAATCTTACAGTTCTGCTTATTCTAGAATTTGCTTAGTCTAGAGATGGGCTCTCCTCAGGGCAGGACCAGCCACGTGGAAAGTCACTGGAAATGCAGCTCAGTTTCAGCCCTGGCAGGTCATCCAGGACACCCGAGTTAGTAGTTCCAGTAGCTGTGAAGCTACCCTGCCTCCTGAGGGCTGCTGTGGCCACTGTAACTGGGAGTGAATTTAACTTTCCCTCGTTTATTTTCTTTTTAGTTCTTGGCACTGCACACTGTGAATCTAGGGTACTGTCTCTTTATTAGTATATCTCCAGTCTTGTCCCTATCGTGGCTCCTTTCCAGGAACTTTTGATCTTTCTCCAAGGACTGGAGGCATTTCCAGGAACTAAAGGTTATTTCAGAGGATAATTGGCTTCAAAACGTTCCCTGTGTCCCCTGGAAAAGGGCTGGCCAGAATTCTAGCACCTGGGGGCTAGCTCCACCCCACCTTGCTCTCTCTCTCTCCTCTAAGACCCTGCCCTTTGAAATAGCAGAGCCCATGACAAGTTAGTCAATTTTCAGAATGTGCCATGACAAATCTGCCTCCCCTAGGAGAGGTGGTGTGACTGTCTCATTATATGTTCTGACCTTCAGAAACACACACCACCCGGCCTGTTCCTGCCCCGACCTTCGTTGTGTCCCTCCCATCCCTGTGGTTCTAACAAGAGCTGAGGAGTCATCTCTGCATACAAGTTTGTTTTGCTCTCCAGTAGGAGACACTTTGGAATAGGATGTATATCCCTTTCCCTATTCCACCCACCACAGCCCTACTGAGCTCAATACGCAACACACGGGTTAGATAGAATGTGGGATAACACAGATCTGTGTGCTTGTCCAGGTCAGATAGCACTTTCTCCCATTATTTTACGTGATCTTTCACTATAGCCATGGGAATCAGGAAAAGTTGACTGAATGGCTGACCATACCTGGGATGCTGAGGCGATGAGTTTTTTCCTCTGTCTTTATGTAATCTAAGATCACTTCCTCTTTATGTATCGTCTCTGCTTTGTTTCCTCAAGTATACTTTTCAGAAGATAATAAGATTTCTTTCTTTTTTTTCTTCATACTGGGGATTGAACCCAGAGGCATTCTACCTCCAAACTATATCCCCATCCAGATTTTATTTCTTATTTGGGTTGGGAACAGGGTTTCACTAGGTTGCTGAAAGCCTCGCAAAGTTGCTGAGGCTGCATTTGAACCTGCGATCCTCCTATCTCAGCCTCCCAAGTACCAAGTTTGTAAGCATGTGCCACCACACTTAGTTTGTAAGATTTCTTATATGGTGACTCAGGGCTCCTAAAGGGGCAAAAGTGATCAAGTATTCTTAAAGTTTAGGCCCAGATTTGACACAGTATAATGCTGCATTGTATATGGGGGGAGACTACACTAGGACATGAATACTGGATGGGGGTGATTCATCTGATGTTTGAATACTACTACAACATGTAACAAACTTTTAGGGTATAAGACTTGAAATCCTCTGTTACTCTCATAAGTTCCTAGCAGATGAGAAGAATGACCAGGTAATTAAATCAGCCACAGAAGGCTGTCCCTCCCAGGTAACCCTAATGTGAAAAAGAGGGACTAGTAGTTCTCAGGAAAATTCTCTTAAATCAAGGTGATGTTCTAGAGTCTTTCAGATGAAGATAAAGATGACCCTGGGTATATATCCTAGGTTGGCCATACCAAATAAGTGGGCTGTGTTGCCCCTTATATATAACATTCATGTGAATGAGTTAATGGCAAACTACAATCTTCCCAGGCCTATTTTTGTGGTCCTCTAATTATCCCTAAAGCAATAAACAACAGAGGCGTATAGAAATGACAAGAGCATTTCAGTAAGACAGACATGGGTTTTGCTCCTTGTATCATACCTCAACAGCTATGGAAACTATAGTCTCTAATACAGAATAGGATTTAATAAACATTAGGCTTTATTTTGATCATATATTTGTGTGCATTAACATGAAAAACAACAAACGTTTAGAGAGACTACACAATGAGTCAAGTAATGTTTTACTTGATGGCTAGAGCATGTAGGAGGGAAGAAGAAGGAAAAACAGAGAGTTACTCATTTATATATTTGCAGCTTTTGGAAGCCAGATAGATAATGAAGTCATTCACTGTATTAAGGAAAACAGCAGGAAGAGACAGTTTCTTCCATTTCGTAGGATTTCCTGGTCATTATAATACCATCCCGGAAGCATTGGCTTTCCCCCAGAACTCATATTCCTAATGTACAAGTGGATATCAGCTCTCACTAGGAAAGGGTGACATTACACAGAAGCAAAAGTAAACCTTTGGTTTTGGAACTCACTTAGGCTATTAGCACAGTCTTACCCAGCAAAAGCCGACTAACACAAAAATTGGTACCAGGAGTGGGGTGTTATCATAACAAAGCAAAACAAAAACAAGCACATATGTAGTATTAGCTTCAGAGTCAAACAGTGGGGAGTGAAGAAACTATCATTGAAGCTGGAAATATAGTGCCTCATGTTAGGCTGTGACTAAACATTTGGTAAAACTATTTACTGAGACAACTTGGAAGACAATTTACCTAAGGGAGCTTTGGCTTTAGACAAAGAGATTGGCCAACGGGAATGAGACCTGTAACTTCATTGTTCTTAGCCATGTGTGAGAAGGTACTACGTAAGAGCTGAGTGCAGAAGTATATGGTCAATTTTCAAACAAGAATAAAAGAGAAAAGAAAAAATCCCAAATTTTCAGGGCTTGCAGGAAGTAACTGGTTCTCATATATAACATCATTAAACCGATAAATGTATTAAGTAGCAAAAAGTAATTACAGTACGGTCTCAAGGCAAAGTCAAACCAAGGGTCTGTCCTGTATGTTCTTTTTAAAATATCTAATTTATTGAGGTGATATTTAGTACATTATTTAAACTGGAAAAAACAGCCCAGGAAAAGGAAACTCTCTCTTAAAGTATGATAAATTTGAAGCACCTTCAATTAATTCTGGAAAGAGAGATACATCTTAAAAAGGATTTTGAGTGGGACTATTGATATATAAGGTTGGTTGGTGAATAAAACAATAAGGTTTTTGAAGTAGTTTTCTTTCTAAAAGGTCCCAGCTTGAATTAGGAGACAGCAACTGTCAAAGACAAACTAATTTGAGGGCCTCTGAATTTCTTCCACTCAGCTTCTAAGGAGAATACTTTCTCAAAAGTCCTCTATAGATGTGTCCAATAAGAAAGGACTTTTCAAAGTGTGAAGCCTCAAACTGTGGTGTCAGTAGCTGAGCAGGCCTGATATCTAATCAGGGAATATTCCCCACCACAGGGTATGGGTTTACAATATTCTCTCAGCCAGATTTCAGAATCACTATAGGCCAGTAATAACTTGGTAATTGTCATCTTTCCATTCTTCTTTATAGATGGGAGAGTTCTTTGCAGACAGCTTAGCTTGGCCTAGTGCCACCAAGGTATTTTGCATTTGGGGAGGAAAAGATACTTTTTTATGTGTGTCTTTGTTTTTGGTTTGTAGGTCTCTGGATCAAAAGGAGCCATATTTTGTCCACATTTGGTATAGAGACTATTATTAGAAGCTTTGGCTTAATATCATATTCCATTAGACTTTTGGCCTTCTCTCTTAGAGAATAGTTACATTTGGCATGCAGAAGGGAGGAAAGCAAATATTTACGAGCAAGATACATACTGTGGAATATTATATCACTCTTCTCAGCATTTGCTTCCTCTTTTCCAAGAAGATTATACATCAGCTCCTCTTGCCATGTGATTTGCAGAGCATCCCTGGGGGAGGAATATACTTCCTTGCCCCATTTTTGGGTTCGCCATTCATTTTTTTTCTGATTAAATAATGTGAGTGAAATTCTAGTATGCCACTGTGAACAGACTTTCAGATCCATTGAGTGTTTCCATTAGTTCTCTTGATCTCTTTCCACCAAGATTGAGGATGCTTTCCCAGTCTGGTTTCCAAGATGAGGAGGCCATTTGCAACAGCGTCCCAGAATGCAGCCAGTCGGCAATCAACAGGTAATGTGAGCAAGAAATAAGACTTTTCTGGTAAAGCCTCTGAAATTCTGGGGGCTTTGATACTGAAGGCTTGCTGCTGTCATGTAACTGATTAACATCTCTAGGTATTGGTTAATAGCTCTTGGGACTGGGGTGGTCCTGTCCCAGGCCCCCTGGCTTATATTACTAGAGTTCACTGAATAGTCTACCTGATTTCCTTATTAATCAGAATTTACCTTCTGTCCTTCAGAAGCTCAAGGAAGTGACAGGTACTCTTTTACTGAAGAAAAAAAAATCATAATTTGACAATATCCAATGTATGACAGTCGATGAGTACATAAAGTACAATAAGAATAGTACGCTGATGGAGTCATAAAAAACTATTTCATATGTGTGTCTGTGTCTATGTTTTTCTGTCTTGATTGATTTAATAATCACATATTAACTATAGCATGTTTCAGAAATATAAAAAGCATAGCATAAAGAATAAAAATTATTCCATAGTATAAAACTATTATATTTTAAGATATTAATTTTCAAATAATTCAAAAGTACAGAAAAATTGCAAGAACAGCACAAATTGTTTTTATATTATTTTCTTTTAGTGTTTCTCTACACTTTGCCACAAATGTTTTATTATTCTATTTATTTGTTTTTCTGAACCAATTAAGAATGAGTTGAAGATATAATGTTTTTTTATTTCTGAATGCTTAAGAATATATTTCTTTTAAAAAAGCATAATGTCTTCCACCACTAAAGTTTATCAAAATTAGGAAATTAATATTTGTACAAGCTACTATCGTCTAATCTATAACCACAGTCAAACTCTCTAATTGTCCCAATAATGTCTTTAATAGCAAAAGAAAAAAATTCTACTCCAATATCTAATCCTGGATCACGCATTGCATTTAGCTGTCATGTCTCTTTAGTCTCTTTTCAACTGGGATGGTTAGTTTCTCAGTTTTCTTTCTCTCTTCCTATCTTTCTTCCTCTCTCTCTCTCTCTCTCTCTCTCTCTCTCTCTCTCTCTCTCTCTTCTTTCTTTCATGATCATCATACTCTTGAAGAGTACTGGTCAGCTCTTGTACTCCAGCTTTTAATTTGGGTGTGACTTTGGTTTATAAGATTGGATTCAAATTAGGCATTTTTGGCATGAACATCACAGAAGTAAAATGATGTTATTCTCATTGCATTATAGCAGCCTCAGGATATAGATTAGTCTCATTACTAAGAATGTTAACTTTTGATCACTGAGCTAAGGTGGTATCTACAGGCTTGTTCATGTAAAGTTACTATTTTCCCCATTAGAATCGATAAATATTTTTGAGAAGATATTTTGAGACCAAATGCATATCCTGTTTCTCACCAAAATCCTGTTAGTTATAGCATGTATTGATAATTCTTGCTTGAATCACTTATTACTATAGCAACCAAGTAGTGATTTTCTAATTTTAACAAATTATTTATACATGTGTTAGTTGACATTGTACTGTAAAGAATAATATTCCAATTAATTAATTAATTAATTCATTTGATTTACTTTTCAGTCTGAACTTATGAATTCTTAATTTATTCTATGGGTTATAATTCACTATTATTATTTATTCAGATGGTCAAATTGTTCTAGATTTACCCGGTAAAAGTCCCTTCAAACTGATTTCTACACCCTTTTGACACCTTCCTATCATTTTTTTTTTTTTTTTGCGGTACTGGGGATTGAACTCAGGGGCATTCTACCTCCGAGCTACACCCCCAGCCCTATTTTTTATTCTTTATTTTGAAACCGAGTCTCACTAAGTTGCGGAGTGCCTCACTAGGTAGCTGAGGCTAGCCGCAAACTCGGATCCTCCGGTCTCAGCCTCCCAAATGCTGGGATTACAAGCGTGCGCCACCACGCCCGGCTCTCCTTCCTATCATTTTTAAAGCACTTCCACATGGTTTGGGATAAGGCAATGTTCAAGTACATCTTATACTTTCCCAATTCTAGTCCTGGAATTAGCTATTTCTCTAAGGATTCATGATTCCTGTTAGTGGGCCATGATATTCAGAAACTAAGATGTGAGCTGGGCATGGTGGCACATGCTTGTAATCCCAGCATTTGGGAGGCTGAGACTGGAGGATCCGGGTTCGAGGTCAGCCTCAGCTACCTAGTGAGGCATTCTGCAACTTAGTGAGACCCTGTTTCAAAATAAAGAATAAAAAATAGGACTGGGGATGTAGCTCGGAGGTAGAATGTCCCTGAGTTCAATCCCCAGTACCGCAAAAAAAAAAAAAAAAGAAACTAAGATGTGGATCTAGATGTTATTGCTACCAATAAAGTAATCATTTTAACACTTAATATTTAATTTAACATTTTGATGTTTCTTTTTGTACATTTCTTGTACATTTTTTTCTGTAGAGTTGAAATTGTACCATGCTAAAATTTTTAGTACTATATTTTTATTTAATAGTATAACATGAATGCTTTCCAGTTTATTCCAAGCAACTATAATTAGGTAACTTTCATCAGTGGCTAATGTCAAAATTACTCTGTATTTTACATCACTGAAATATTTTCAGTTCACTTTTATAATTCACAATAAGCCATACTGAATACTTTCTTAAATGCCTTTTCTTCTTTCTTTCTTTCTATTTCTTTCCTTCTTTCTTCTTCTTGGTACTGGGGATTAAACCCAGGGGAATTCCAAGGTACAATCCTAGTCCTTTTTTATTTTTTATTTTGAAACAGGGTCTCACTAATTTGCTGAGGACCTTGCTAAGTTGATGAGGTTGGCCTTATGACACTGGTGCCCAGTTCTAAAGTCCTTTCTTAATCAATCTTTATTTCAATTCCCACAACAATCCTGTGAGCGGGGCATTTTGTTTTTTTTGTGTCCTTTCACAGAGGAAGACTCTGGGACCTTGAGGACCATGCTACTCAGAGATGTTCTGTGATGAGCTGAGCTCGGTGGGGCCAGGATGAAGCCCAGGCTCTGGTTCCCTTATGTTGTTGTTAGTCATCTGCTCAAGTGTGTTTGTGTGTGTGTATGTGTGTGTGTGTGTACACTTCCTTCTGAACTTCATCCTGCAGGCTTGATGGCAAGGACCACATTTTCATGTGCATCGTGTCCCCACAATTGCCATACATCACAGGTGCCCAACAGAAGTTTATTTGGTTCAAGAAAATGTCTGAAAAGCCTTTGCCCCAAGCAAATTCTTAAGAAGTTTTTCCACTGGGAGTTAGCTATAAAAGCACATGTCTCTCTTTTTAGGACCTTGGTGACCAGACATCTTAATTACTGCTATTCTTTGCAAGGGATGCCATCAGCGAGGGAGGAAGAGAAGAGCAATCTGTTTGGATAGGGAGGGGCAAACCCAATAAATTTGCCAGCTGCACTTGATATCTTAGCTGCCAAACAAGCCATCCCACACTGCCTTGTAACTGCAACACAAGGCCGAGGACATGGTCGTTAACTATCCCATGGTAGGAATCCTTATCTGCAGCAGATTATGGGCCCAGAGACCACATGGGGACACATTTGTAATAAATGATATTGTTCCAATTAGAACCTGGTTCAACTGAAAATTAAAAGCACAAAATCCAAATCCCTCCCATCCTTAGCCACTTCCTTGCAGACATCCAGACCAGGAAACTTTTTGATGTTTATTGTCTCCTTGAAGCTTTCAATTGAGGACCCAGCCAAACTGCACCCCTTGTGCTGATTGTCCCTCTCCTGAGATGACAAAGTTCCTAGTTAATCAAGAAGTGAATCCAAACTACTTACTGACTTTCCAAAGTTGCAGCCCTGTGTTGGGGGCCTGGGCCAATACAGACCTCAGCTGCCAAAAAGCCACCAACATGAAGTTTTCCTCCTAAGTCCATTTACCTTGGGAGTGAAGGACCTTAGGGCTTTGAAGAAAATGTGGGAATAACAGGAACTCCTGCAGGGAAAGGGAAGCCATCTCCTCCTTGATCCCCAACTCAGTGGGTGGCCTCAGGATCTTCCTGGCTTCCCCCAGTTTCCTCTTCAGTGTCTGGGCACTCCTCCCCAGCATCTGAGTGCTCGTCAAGATGGGTCACTTGTGCTGTACCAGTGCTTCTCCCACCTTGTTCCACTGGAACCCACTTAGTTCACCTAGTCCCAGGATCATTCAGGTGGTGTTATAGTTAGATATGAAATGCCCCCTAAAGAGCTCATTTATTAATATTTGGAGCTGATGTAATTGAGTCATGAGGGTTGTAATCCCAGAAGCGAAAAAAACTATTGTCATGGACTTACCTGGGTGGTACCTGGTAGGTCAGTAGAGTGTGTCTGGAGGAGCTGGTCTCTGGGGTGTAGCCTTGGGGATTATATATATATATGGATCCTCCTCCCCCTGCTTGCCTCTCTCTCTCTCTTCCAGCCTCTGTGATGTAAACAGCATGGCCCATGTGCTCTCCTTCCACCTCCTGCTGCCATGTCCTGAGATCCATGGTCTCCAGTCCCACGTGGACTGAGGCCAAAACCATAAGAAAATAAATCTTCTTTCCTCTAAGTTACGTGATCAGATCTTTAATTATGGCTGCAAGAATGCTGATAGTTACAGGTGGCAAGAAGTAGGACTTCTTGAACCAGAACTTAGGTACCAAGGCTAACATCTTTCGAAGTCTGATGGATGATTTACTTTTATTTAGTTCATTAGACTAATTGCAGCAAAATTCTAGTGGGATTTAAAGTTATACTGAACCAAAAAGTTCTTCAGAAGTCCCATTCCAATTGGGAAGGGATCTGGAAGAACAGTCTTAATTATGGTTAGAGCCTCCTTGCAACCATTGCTATCCTCCTTCTTCTCCTCCTCTTCCTTCTTTTTTTTTTTTTTTTTTTTTTTTGGTGATACTGGGGATTGAGCTCAGGGGCATTCTACCTCTGATCTATACTCTTCAGTCCTATTTTGAAACAAAGTCCTACTGGTTTGTGAAGGATGGCTTGAAACCTGTGATTCCTCTTATCTCAGGCTCCCATGCATTGGGATTACAGGTGTGCACAATGGCATGCTGGCAAATCTTCCATCAGATGTCAGAGCAAAGTGAGAAAGGGCTCACCCTGGATCTTCTTCAATGGCCCCTCCAAGCCTTCCACGTTTCTCTGCCCAGTGCTATGCGCCAGGACTCTGGCTTCCCTGAAAAGCTTTGCTCAGACTCTCTTGCCCTCTGGCCATGGTTGATTTTGATGGAATGCACAACCAGCAGAATAAATGAAGTGGGACCTGGCTCTTCCTCTACTAGAGTACCACTGTTAGGCCCTTTCTGAAAGCAACAGTGCCTGCCAGGTGACCTTTGACAGCTCTGGCTCTATCTTTAGGCTCCTGTAACCACCCCCTTCATTTGCCCTCTGGGGCAAGGAGTGGTCATGGCCTCACTCTTGCTAGCCCTGGGGTACTGTACCACTCCTTGCTGACTTCCTTTAATCCTTCTCGAACATCTATAAATGTCCTCTTATTAAATCTTTCTTTATTACCTGTTTGAATGTGCCATCTCTTTTCTGCCAGGAACGTAATTGATCAAGGAATTGTGTGAGTAACTCAGATCTGGTCACATGGAGAAGAGATGCATGGCCAAAGGTCATTTGTGGCATACTTGATTCATATCAAACTCGGAGCCCTTGATAGAAAGGTTGGGAGCTTCAGCTATGTAAAATAAGGATATTGCTGGTGATTGTGAGAGTAGCAAGCTTTCCCTGTGTTCTACCATGTGCCAGGCACTAGTGCAACCATTCCTGGTGATTAACTCACATTAGCCTTGCAACCAGCTTATAAGGTAGGTTTTTTGACTATTTTTTGTCACTATTTTACAGTTGAGGACACTGAGGTGGAGAGGGGTTAACAATCATCTGTAAGTTCCTATGCCTTAGTGTGTAAATCAAAATCAGGGGGTCTGCTTCCTGAGCCTTACTTCTTAATTTCTATGCTAGACTTCCCCACATGGACAGGAAGTTGGTGCCAATGGATACATAATGAGAGTGCGCTTAATCGCCCGAATTATAGAATCATCTGAATATCACTTTGGAAGAAAAAAACCCACGATGTTTGAAAACTATTTTTAAATCTGGGATTTCTAACATAAATGCTAACACCCAGCGGTACCATTTTTAGCAAGCTGTAATTGATTTAGGCAGATGGGAATGGATATTATTCCCAGGTTTGAATGTTAAACACTATTTCAGCTGTGCAGCGCTTCGTGAAGGACTCAGAAGACTTAGGTCTCACCTTTCATTAGGTGGGTGACCTTGACCAGGTCACTTGCTCTCCTGGAGCCTCTCTTCCCTCTCTCAGGTTTGCTAGGTCTCCAGACACTCTGCTCATCTGATGACAACTTCTATGTCATCACACTGACGTCACTGCCACCACCCCAACATTGACAACTAATATTTGTTTACTGACTTTGGTTTAGAACACCCAGGCATGCATGCAATTTGTATTATCTCAAACAAGGAGACATTCTGCCTTGGCCTGCATACTCCTCAATGATTAGCATCTTGTCAACTCCTCAGGGAGCTAGTCGTGAAGGGGGCTTGACCAGTTGCAGGAAAATTAAAGCTCCTGTAGGAAGATGTAAGTGGAGACGGTGTGATAGTCACTCTCGTGGAGAAGGAGGGCAAAGGAAGGGTTCTACCTGGGAGCGAGGTTTGGGAATGGGGGCGATGACAGGTTAATAGATGAAAAGGGTGCTCTGGTATAATGTCTCTAGGATACTTCTCCTGAAATGAGCAGTTGCTACTGGTCAAGGAGGTCCTGATTGCCTGGCTCACTATCCTCTGAAATTTCTCTTCCTTTACTGCTCCATGCCTTTGCTGATGCTATGAAATCTGTCTAAAGACTTTATCTGTTCAGTGGACCCCTTGAGAACAGATGAATCCTCTGATGTCCTATGAATTCAATCAGAGGTAATGTCTCTCCTTCCCTCCAGACTTCTGTGAAGTTCTGCTTGGACCTTGTTCATAGCATTTACGTTATGCTGTGTGCTACTATTGTTTATGTACATACTGAGTCTCCCCTAGCAGGTGCAAATTCTACTGTCTGATTTATAGCTGCATGTCTGGGTATGTGGAATTGGGCTATAATCTTTGCCATATAGATAAAGGTGCCTACAAATCCCATTTCTAATACTAGTGCACACACACACACACACACACACACCTCATTTGTGCCATCTACACACTCATCCACACAAGATAAGTGTGACATTTGAAATATCTGGGATGGCCTATATGTCAGGGGACCTCTAAAGCAGGAAATGAGCCTTGATTCTCAGCCTTAAGAGATACTGGGAGATGTCTTGGGAGACAATGAAGAATAGGGATGTACTTGTACTTTATATCACATTTGAATCCTTGATTTATACGAACTCCCAGGTCCGCTGGGGATGCCCTCCAGTGTCAAGGGCAGCCACAAGTCAGAAATTGCCTGTTCCTTTGAATCCTGGTAATTACTGGTTTCACATGCTGCTCTCGGCTACACCTTCCTCACCAGCCCTTACATGGGTATCCGCTTGCATGATTGGAGTGACCATCATATCAATGTTCACTTCTTTGAATGGTAACTCTTCTTCCTCTGCAGAAACATTAAAGTCAATGCAAGCAAAGGAATCATGGAGCTGTTTGGAGTCTAGAACTGGGAAGTGGCATTTCACCAAGTCAGCAGATCCCAGCCTCTGAGTTCTCACTTTTGGCTGCCAATACTAAACAACCTGACAACTGGGAGAGACAGAAAAAAAGTGAGATCTTTATGCAAATCTTGGTGGTACAGCCCACACCTAGAAACTTATCTGGACCTGATAAGCACAGGATTTTTGTTGTAACAAACTTTTGCTTGAAAGTGATCAATCGCCTCATTATTTATTGGTCTCTTGAAAACCCCATTACTAGGAAGAGTTAAGCTCTAAAGACTGGAGGATGAGGCTATTTCAGAGATGAAGGCTGAGACCCACTGAACCCTCTATGGCAGGAAGTGAGGTAGAAAAGGAGGCCCTTCTGTGGGTCCAGGACAGGCATAGTGAATGGAATCCCCTCTCTGGGCGGTAGAGATCAGAGCTGGATTTTGAAGACTGAAGGCAGAATCCAGAGAAGCTTGGAACAGGGCAAGAATCCCCAGGAAAGAGGGCTGGGGGAGCTGGAGAGGCTCCAGCAGATTTATTCGATTGTGATTGATTATACACCTGTATGTGGTGTTATCTGGGTAGAGGCTGATTCCCATTAGAGTACTGGCTGACTTAGCTCATCTCGGAATCCCTAGAACCCAGCTCATGCCTGGGATACAGTAGGCCATCATTCCTACACACCTATACAATGATTCTCTTTCCTAATCAAACCCTCACCTCAACCTCTGTTCAGATCTTCAGCCTGTAACAGGGACCTCCCACCAGAGCCTGGCATCCTCCTCCCACCTATCCCCACTTACTCTGCAGCCCTGTGTGGGGGTTAGGGAGACCTGCTGATTGCAAGCTGCCTGTCAGTATCAGGCATCTGGGCGGTACCTTGTAGAGGACTCTGGCCCCTTCTTTTGGAACCATTTCATCTGCGTCAGGACATTGTTCTCTGCAGCCCTCAAATGCATGAAAGGGGATGGGTGCAGTGCAGGACTGCACTTGCTGAGCCAACCTTCAGCTGCCAGGAAAGGAGACAAACAGGTGGGCCTCTCCCTCGCCTGGGGCCCTCAGGTGCGGATCACAGGAGCTGACAGTCATCTGTTTATCGGGAGGTTTTGTGCCTTACAGGGGAGCTGAGTGGCACGTACACGGATCTCTGAAAGGCAGGAATCTGCAAGCTGTGCACAGCTCAAGCCCAAGCTGCTGTCCTCTAACACAGTCCTCCAGTGAGCTGGGTGCTCCCTTCCCACCCCTGTTGAGGCCACTGACTCCAAACAGGAAGTCTCAACCCTGAGGACTTAGATGGCAAAAGGAGGCCTTGTCATAGTGTTACAAACAGCCTTGGGCTTTTACTTAAGTCTTTGTGATCAAGAAAGAGATTTCTAGCCATTGTGACTTCAAATTAAAATAATAATAGTAACCCTGGTTCTAGCTTACTCTATGCCAAATGCTATTCCAAGTGCTTTGTTGATTAACTTGCTCCCTGCAGCTCAGAAGGGGCACTATGATCAAGCTCTGTCCAGATATGGAAGAGACACAGATCACAGATTATCCAATCATACAGCCACTAAGTAATAGAATCAGGATTTGAACCCCAAGAGTTGGTTCTGGCCCACACAGCTAAACCATTCTGTTCTGCCCCTTGCATGGATCTCTTGGCCTGGGAAGTTCATCTTTCCTCATATATAGACAAGTCAAATTTAGGTGTGATTTAGAACTCACCTGTGCCTGGTCTCTCAGAAGTCAGGTCTCAGAAGACTCAGAGAAGCCTTCTCAGGCCACTTATATTTGTTTGTTGGAACCAAACTATTATCTTACTGTTCTGAAGGCTGTGGTCTGAAATCTTTGGCTTATAGATGCATCTCGCCACTGTCTGCCTCCGTCATCACAGGGCATCTCCTCTATGTGTCTTCTTGTTTCCTGCTTCCAATCTTCTGCTTTTCTCTTATAAGGACACTTGTCATTGGATTTAAGACCCACCTGGGTCACCCAGGATAATCTCCTCATTCAAGATCCTCAATTGCAAAGATTTATCATATATGCAAAGACTTTCCAAGTACCATTTACAGGTTCTAGGGATTAGGACTGGACATATCTTTTTGGGGGGCTACCATTCACCCTGCTAAGTCACCCAGCCTAGAATAAATTCCTCTGCCTCCCATCTCATTGCCCTGTTTTTGTTGTTGTTTGTTTGTTTTTATACTGGGGATTGAACCCAGAGTCTCACGCAGCATACTAGGCAAATGCTCTGAGTCAGAGCTATATCTCAGCCCTGTTTTCTTTCCTACTGAGCACCTGTCACTACCTGGAGCCTTCTCATTTCTTTATGCATTTTCCATCATGCTATCAACTTTGGTGCATCTGGCATTTTGAGCAGGGCAGATAATTACTCCATGAAAGTGAGATTTTTTTTTTTTTAAATGCAGGGCATTTAGCATTTTACATTTTAGCCCAATCTAATTAAGGATAGGGCTGAGGTAGTGAGGAAGAGTCTTTAGGACAGTTTCTCTCCCCTCTGATATCCAATGCTTGCATGGGGCAGGCAGTACCACCTCAGGGCCAGAACCATCAATGTATGTGTTTCGTGCTTATCATCTATCTCCTTCATGAGGGCAGAGACCTTGCCTGCCTTGCTTACTGCAGTGTTCCCTGACACTCACTGATCTGAGCATGTCCCAACCAGGCATTCACTGCATATTCTCTTCATGTACATAGGAGACCGGATGCTCTTTCTGTTATTGTGGCAGACATCTTTCTTTAGGCTGCTCCAGCCTAAGAACCGACAATCACCTCATAGTGACACAGATCTCAATAATGATGAAAAATGATGTCTTTAACCTCTTCTTGGGTTCCCCCTTCCAACTGCTCTGCCCAATTCCTCCTTTCCTGGGCAGGGCTGTAAGGGCATTTGGAGCCATTTCCTTACCAGTTGTCCTGGTCCCTACCAGGTTCCTTCCCTGTCAGCTTTAAGTACTGCTCCTGCAGCCACCTCCTGTCGACTGTCAATCCCAGGGGTTTCTTAGCAAGTCACTGCCACAAAAGTAGGTGGCAAGCTTCAGGCCAGGGACCCATGATCTTGCCATTTGGCTGGGATACTGCTTCTCTGCCCCTAGAAGGTCACCAAAGCCCGTTGCCATTTTATTTATCACCTGTGTGAATGTAGGTAGGGCATTTTACTTCTGTGATTTTTCAGAAATCTCATCTTTAAATCAGGAAGGATATTTGATAGATTTATCAGCAACTAGAGCCCCAGACATAGATTGACTATAGTTATATCATAGTGCTTATTTCTTTTTCTAGCCTTTTATAAAGAGAAGAAAGACTGGAAGGGATATAGGGAGGTTCCCACCTCTATCTAGACCACAAGGTCATCCCCAGTTTGTGTTGGAGGAAACAGAGGATAGGTGGGTGGAGAGATGTAGGCAAAGCTTTTAGGTACAGTTACCTAGAAGGGGTCAGATTGATTGGTGCAGAAAATGAGGATGGTAGTATTTCCCAGGGGCTAAGCAAATGGACTTTAGAGACCTGAAATAATCGACATAAGGAATTAGCATACTTTGAATTTTTGGGTTTTTCACTAATCTCAAATGTGATCTTAAATAAGGTGTCTGCAAGACAGGAAATAAATAACTGTCCAAGGTCATACAACTGGACTTGGCAGAGCTGGGAATTGGACTTTGCAATAGCAGAAGTTTGTGCTTTTTCTACCACACCACTCTGCCTTCCTTGCATAGTCTCTCAGGAACAATTGCTTCTGCAGGCCTGGTGGCTGAAAAGCAGCCAAGAATGACTTTGCTCTGCTGGATGTTTGGCTGTTGGAAGGAATGCTGCAAGTTTTTGATACATTAGGAAGCAGAGATACAGATGATAGGAATCAATATGCTCTCCCCAGGCTGTGTGTCAATTTGGCTATGATAATCAGCTGTATGTGCACGAACACACACACACACACACACACACACACACACAGAGGCACACACACACATCATGACCACTATCCTCCACACATTGTCCCAGCTTGGGCCGGTCTGAGAAGTCAGCATGGGCCTGGGTAACCACAGAAAAACCATCAGAAAGGGATATGCAGGTAATCGAGAGGCGATTGTGCAGGGATCATCGCCTCCATTTAGGTGTC